>JAVQJS010017161.1:0-10366 GCA_036024795.1 Galaxias rostratus | reverse complement strand
GCGTGGTGCGTCTGGTGGGAGGGGACAGCCCGTGGGAGGGCCGTGTGGAGGTGCTCCACTCAGGAGACTGGGGCACGGTGTGTGACGACCACTGGACCCAGAAACACGCCCAGGTGGTGTGTCGACAACTCGGATACAGGTGGGTCAAAGAACCCATAGTTTATTCATATTTATACTACTGTCTACATGTAACTATACAGTGATCACTGTTCTGCTGTATATACCTTAGGTTAATCATATCATATGGGGTCATTATTTAAAATATCTCAATGTATCTCAATATTTGTGTCGTAATCAGGTTTGTGTAAGTGTATAGAAAAAATCCGTCTTTATTCAGATTTGCAAGTGTATTGAGAGTTATACTGTAAATGTGTATACAATATGTAAATACATATGTCGATATTAATAGCTAAAAGGCTAAAAGTATTTTTGGTGCAGGAGCTGAAAATACAGATAAACAAAAATGAAAACTCATGCAAACCTCTGAATTGGATGTGTTTTTATTAGTGACTTGCTACACCTCTTTTGCAGAAATTGACATGGGCAAATTTTGGCAAACAATTGGCCATTTTATATGTATTCCTAAGTGGAATAATTACCTTTCAATGAATATAACTAAAATCATTGCACTAATAATGCTTCTGATCATTAGTGTAGAGTGTAATGTAAGTGAGAGGTCACAAAACCACATTTTCCACAATTCACACTATCTGATTAGATTCTAAACTGCATTTTGTTCCCTCTGTAGCCGTGCACTTTGCCAGGACAATAAAGTCGTACCTAGTCTTCCATGCTGTGTAGCTGAATGTCCCCGATGTCCCCCGGGGTGGTGCTTCATATTAACGCCCACGTTCTGACCCCAGGGGCCATGCGGCGGTGGTGGCCCACGGGGCCTTCGGGGAGGGCACTGGACTCATCCTGATGGACGACGTGCGCTGCGACGGCACCGAGACCTCCTTGCTGGACTGCGGCCACGGCGTCTGGGGGCGCACCGACTGCTCCCACCGGGAGGACGTGGGGGTGCGCTGCAGGGGCCGCCCGGCCGAGGAGGGGAACGAGGTGCCGGCTGTGGCCCCGGCTACAGGTGGGAGCCCCGGGCAACAACCCCCCGCCCCACCCCCACCCCCTCCACGTTCTCTCATATCAGCCTGTCCACAGGGAACCACTGGCCCAGACAGCCATGGTAGTGGCAACGTGACCAGAATATCACCAGAAAGAACACGACAACGGCTTTCGTTGAGAGAATGGCAGATAAATTATTTGGACAGTTAGATTTCTGAACTTTATCTTCTTTAGTGGGGTGGAGTGGGGGTCGGGGGAGGGGGGGCAGGGGGGGTTGGTATTGTCAGCTATTGTCTGCCCAGGCTCTTGGTCCTGCATGTGTTTCTCTGTGTCTGCGTCTGTGTTTGTGTGAGGCGGGGTTTAAATGCCATGTGTTGACAGCGGGCTGAATGAAGCGCGGCTTGCTGCTCCAGCGTCCTGGTGCTCCCACTGGCCCTGTGGAGCCCCCTGTCCATTAGAATGAGAATAGAGGCAGACACACTACAGCTGACATTTACCTCTGACACCGGACGTTTAACTGCCTCTGTACACGCACACACAATCCATTTACCTTTTTTTCTGTTGTGTGTGTGTGTGTGTGTGTGTGTGTGTGTGTGTGTGTGTGTGTGTGTTGCAGGCCCCTTGGTGCGTCTGGCCGGCAGCAGTGATCGTAAGGAGGGTCGTGTGGAGGTCTATCTCCATGGCGATTGGGGGGGCATCTGTGACGCTGGCTGGAACGACCTCAATGCTGTGGTCGTGTGCAGGCAGCTGGGACACGGGTAAGGGTGTGTGTGTGTCTGTGTGTGTTGGTCTGTGTGGTAGCCCATGTTTCTTCAAAAGGGCGAACTTGCAATACGTAACAGTTCAATATAATACATTTATCCCTCCCTTCCATCCACCCTTCTCACCACACCCCCTATCCTTCTTCTCCAGTGGTGGGGCGGTGGCTGCTGGGGGCTTCGGCCAGGCCAAGGGCCCCGTCCACCTGGACCAGGTGAGGTGCACCGGGAAGGAGGAGTTCCTGGGGGAGTGTCCCTCCCTAGGCCAGAGCCTCCAGGGCTGCAGGCAGCGACAGGACGCGGGGGTGAGGTGTGACGTCCCCACTGAGGCCCCAGAGGCTGGCACCAAGGCCAGGCCGGAGGAGCTCACCTGTGGTCTCAGGAAGACGGGGGAGGAGGGAAGAAGATCTGGGGAAAACACGCTCAGGTGAGAGGGGCGGTGCGTATTGCTCAAAGTGGGAATTCATTTGTTTGAATGAAGGAGTACACCAACACTCCTTTTCTCCCACCACCCTCCCCCTCTTCCTCTCCTCCCTCTCTTTTTCTCCCTTGCTCTAGGAGCTCGTGGCCATGGCTGGTGTCTGTATGGCTGCAGTCAGAGGGACAAGATGGCAGTCCGCTCTGCAGCGGCACCCTGATCAGTCCCTGCTGGGCCCTCACCTCCGCACACTGCTTCAACAAGTAGGACTTTCCTCTCATCTCCCCTTCCCTCCTCTCCTCTCCTCACCTCCCCTCCTGATTAGAATCCCTCCATCTCTTTTCCCAGGTTTGGCCGTGAACCGTCCAGATATGTGGTGCGGATGGGGGCTTCTGAACGAACAGTGACCCCACAGCAAGTGGTGGTCCACAGGAAGTTCAAAGGTCAAAGTGGTCATGACCTCGCCCTGCTGAAGCTGCCTAGCACCAAAGGTCACTGTCTGACCTTTGATGCCCAGACCAATGCAGCCTGCCTTCCTACCTCAGACACAACAGGGCTTAAAGCGCCGTCCTCCTGCATCACCACGGTTACCACAGGCTGGGAGTGGCCAGGTATGCATTAATGTAATCTCCTAAATGCAACTAAAGTATAAAGTTAGCATAATTGTATATATGATTATAAAAAATTCTGTATTTTTGTTGGGGTTACCTTAAACACCTTTATAAAGTGTATCCTATTTAATTTGCTTTGCCGCCTCCAAATCCAGAAAGTCCTCCTTCACGGACTACTCGGGCTTGCTAGTATATGTTGTCTAAGCGTATATCTGTTTACATTTCAATTACTGTGATTTAACTAGTCTATCACAATTAGTTCCAAACCATTAAGCATTAGTTGGCTCAGGGCTTTTCCCTCATTTCTCCTCATAAATGTATTTCTTAACGTGCTACCCTCTGTTTCCACCTCCTCTCAGATGCAGTGCTGGAGTCGTGGGTTCCTGTCCTATCACAGTGGCAGTGTAAAAAACGCTATGGAGACGGTTACTCCAGCCACGGCACGCTGTGCGCCGGTGGCCCCCCGGACACCAGCCATCTCCATAGTGATGGCTGTCAGGGTAACTCAGGAGGTGGGTTGGTCTGCCAAGGGGAGGGGGAACGCTGGGTCCTGACTGGGGTCATTGCCGGGGGTTACGGCTGTAGTGACCCCACGTCGCCGGCGTTGTACACTCGAGTCAGCAGGTTTAGGAGCTGGATCGAAGAGGTCACTAACACAGCCATCGAAGAACCTGATACACCCACCAACGATGGGCAGCCACACACAGAGGAGCTGAACACACACCTCCAAGAGGAGTATGCAAACACGATGGAGGCAAACACTCACAGTCAGGACGATCACGCAGACACACACGAGGCCATTTCCACACACACACGAGCGCGAGCAGACCCTGCCGAGGTGCACGATAAGCACACTCACCATCACCAGGATCTCACGCACACCAACGATCTAACACACACCAACGGGGACCTCACCCACCTGGACGAGGCTCACGCGTCGAGCGCGGGGAAGGCGAAGCGCGCGCAGACGCACGGCAAGCCCCCGCACACACCCGGCCAGCCCGCCGACGTGGAACCCAACGAGCTGAAACAGGAACACACGCACAGTCAGCACGCGTGGGATCACCGCGGCGACACGCACAACCAGCGCGCCCGCACACCCGTCCTGGTGTGATCAAAGGCCATGCCATAGGCTTACCATCTGTGCCATGAGACTGTCCGAGGAGGGAGAGGAGGATCGGATGTAGGAGAATAAGGCGGCGAGGAGGAGAAGAGAGGGAACGAGAGGCTACTGAACCGTATGATGTGATCATGGCGGATATGTCTGTATCCTTTGCATTTGGAACTTTGTGACCTGTAGGTGTTTTGAGTTCGGCCCCCCTTGGAGAGTGAGATGGAGAGGGTACAGACACTCTTAAAGTATGTCAGAATATGACTCTACAATGTGGTGCGTTTGGAGGATGATGACGGATGGGGTTGGTGACAGTTTAAAGCTAAGTGCCCTACTGTAGAAAGTCAACACTAGTCCTGAGAGTTTAGTAATACACACATAGGTGACGTTTGCTCAGTTTATTTAAAGCTGCACGCATATTAGATGTACAGGTGGCAGTCAAAAATGTAATACCTTTGTAAATGAAATCCTGACGTTTCAATTTCTTTCTACCTGCTCTTTTTGAGGCCCTGCTTCCTAAGTATCCCGCGACTGGAAAATGTGTCTATCCGTTTCAAAGCCATTGGAAGCCAAGCGATCCTTTTTCCACGGATCCCCTTGAATGGCTTACCTAGTTAGACGTGCATATGGCCTCGGGCTAGTGCAAAGCTAGAGTAGTTTAGACCGTTAAGTGTACCACATTCATTCTAGAATGAGTTAGATAGTCAAACTGTAATTGAACATCTGTTACGTTTGTTTCTTTGAGCGGATGTTTGATCCAACCTGTACATGGCAACAATATTCTTTATGTCGTTTTTTCAGAGCCGTTACATGTGTACGGTTCCTTGACTTTTATTTTCCAAAGTGACGTAATGGAGTTGTGCTTTTACCCTGTGTTGTGCCATAGTGTTGTAAGGCATCTACATGTGTTATGTAACTAACTGTACCTTTATGTGGAAATCTCAGTCTATGCCTGTTTTTTGATAAACCTGTACATACATCCTAACCTATGATGACTATGGACACGGACCTTCGGTGTTTGCCAGTGTAAATACCTCCACGGAGGAACAGTAAGGTGGTGTGCTGACGTTTGGTGTCACCTATCATAAACTGTGCTGTAACCTGACTGACTTGCATACAGATGATAAAACGTATACCCATAAGTGTGTTTATTATGTGTGTAACGTGCCAAAACATTGTTGCTTATTAAATTATCTTGCTTGATGACAGGTCTGGTGGTAGTTTTCTTCCTGGTTTGTGTGAGAGGTGTTAAGGCCTTATGCTCAAGGACAATAACCCCTAACAGAATGAATTGAACGTGGCGCAGACAAGACCAAAACGGGGGGCGGGGCAGATGGCTTATCCACTGTTTTTTGTGCTGAGGGATGCCATTGCTACAGCGAAATACGGGGCAACACGGCCGAAGAAAAAGAGGAAGTATGAGCTCGGATTATGTGCAAGGTTTGAGAGGGGGACTATCTGTACACTCTCTGGTCAGGTGAGTCGATGGACAGCTGTCAAACAGTGGTTTAATGTTGCGTCCCTCTGTCTTTTCCTCGCCGAAGTTAACCAAACAGACAATCTCAACTCACGGGTTTCGAACTGCACACGCTGTGCCGCACCACACCTGTTGTTTAGGCGATGTGTGCAAAAAGAATTTTCTAGTAGTCTTTCCCTTAAAAAGAAATGATTGTGGTTATGGTTATAAATGTTTATTCTGTTGCATTCCAGAACTGTCCATCCACTAGCAACACCTTGTGTGAGAGTCAGGTCCAGTGTTCCATCTATCTGGCTGTCTTCACTCAGCCGGTCTCCACTCCCCGTCGGACTCCACCTCTGTGCGGCCTGCTTCACCGGATACTGGGCCTGCACCAACTCGCCCAACTGTCCCCAGTGCAAGCAGGTCCTGGAGGAGAGGACGGACCCCAGAATCCACACGGCGCCGAGAGAGTTGGTGGATCATTTCTTGAGGATGAAAGTCAACGGCAGGAAGTCCGTGGTCGAGCCGGGCCATTTGTTTCTTGATGTCGTCACGGGCGAGAAGCTCAAAGCCCTCAAGTCCAGCCCGGAGTGTCAGAGACCCACTGCGTGTTGCGAGACCCACCACCTGGCGCCGGCCGTGATGAGATACGAGCTGATTGAACCCGTGGAGAACCTGGAGGACAGGGTGTGTAAGCAGCACAACAGGCCCCTGGAGCCCACTGAGGATGACCAGTAAGACCACAACATGGGACCTCTGGACCATGAGTGCTGATGCTGGGGTGGCACTGCTGGAGGGGGCAGAGGTTAAGAGGGCAACGCAGCCAAAGACAACGGAACTGTCCGAGGAGCAAAGTCTCACCGCAGTTACAGAGGGTAGTGATGAGAAACTGCAGGCTAATTGTCATCATGGAGGAGGCAATGTGATGAAAAAAAGTAAATCAAAAGAGGCAAAATTTGGAGACGACCACAGAATTATAGGTGGGGCTTATTCGCTGTCTGAATATTTTACAAAGGCTGTAAGTACAAAGGGAGGACTGGACTGAAAGAATGTTGAGATGTTCGGATGACAGGGGACAGGAAGAACTATTAATACTGGACTGTCAAATTTACCAGGGGGCCAAGTGGATGCCCTATGTTGACCATTGTTCAAGAGAGGGCGTGGAGGTGTGTGAGGTGTGTGGGGACAAAGAGGGTCTGCTCTCATCCAGAGCGGACATAATGATGTCTTACCATAGCTTAGTCTGTTCATTGACGAAGCCTTTATTTAAGGGTAAACATTTACAAGAAAATATAGTTGTTATCTCAGGGTGGGTTTAGTCCATGAACCCACTAAAGCTAGAACCACATATACCTGGAAGGTGGCGACTTTGTTGCCTGTCGGTTATGTATGCTGTTACTCTTTTGTTCTGTGGTATGATGGGTTTCATCTGTTATACCTCATCTTTACAAAATATTTCATCATTGTAAAACAAAGGTTTGCCCATTAGTGTCTGTGTCATTGTGTAGGTTCACATATATATGAATCAGTACCAAATCAGGTAAGTCAATGGTTTGTTTATGACTCTCTTCTGTCACCTTGTGGCCATGCCATGAACTGTGGCAGAGATGTATGAAATCACGCTGGCAATTTGTTTTATAGCTTGGAAGTCATATATTAGTAATTTAATAATACAACATTCAATTTGCCGTAGCCCTAGTCTTCAGCGCCTCTAAACTAGACAGGTCGAGTTCTAAACTTCTCAAGACATCTTTGTAATTTCCCTGACTCTCAAGGCTACCACAGGTAAAAGCAGATTTACTTTTTAAGACAATATTGTAAGGTGTTCTCGAGTGAATGCATGGCATTCACATTAAACCTCATACATATCTAGGCGGGAAGTGTTTCCCTCAGAGCATGGAGAAGGAGGGGTTGGGCGTGATATAAAGATACCATTGACATGTGGGAACGAGGAAATACGGTTTGATTTATCAACAGAGAGACAGATACATATGTCAAGTACAAGTGGGTTCTGAGCCCTATTAATCTCAAGGCATCTCAGTACCGTCCACTGTTGTAGAGTGGTTATTGAGTTTATGAGGTTATATGAGTGTTGTGGCCTTCCTCATAACTTAAACCGATTTGATCAAGCGACTCTGACGTCTGTTATTACCGAGGTGTTTTACCCGCAGAACAGCAACTATTTGCTGTATATTCAAGATTCTAGTGAGTGGAAATGCCAGGAGGTTGCAGCTTCTGAGATTCATCCACAAACATTCCATGGTCTATAGTTGCACGTTGGTAGTTCGCGTGAGGAGTAAGGATCGATGCAAAGAAAAATACAGGATGTCAGTCCATAGGATAGATAGCAAAACGCATTTAAAATAGTCCTATAAAAGACAGAGGCAAAGATAAATAAGTAAGGAGTGGAAAACATTGCTTTTGGTAGAGTATGAACACACCCAGTGATAGGGTGTGTTCATTGATGTTGCCCGAAAGTCCCTTTACATTGCAGGATCATGTTGCAAAAACCAAGTTTTTCAAGGTCACATTTTCATAAATGCGTTGATTGGGTATTCCACTGAGTTGAAGGATTTCATATAGAAACCAAACCAGTTTACAAGCATTGCTGTGTTTAAGGCTTGTTTCTTATTTCCAAGTACACAGGAACTCCACAGCAGCGTTCTTTTACACAAGGAATAGGTTCTGAGAAAACATTTGTCACCACTGCATCTGCGTGTAGCTACGTTAAAAAAGACTAAACCATTTAACACGCCTCCATAAACGCTCTGGTGAGTCCTAAAACTTTAGACACTTCAAACACACTTTATCAAAATAAACACTATAAATGTGTCTCATGTTTTGCTCATGTGCAAACATGAATACCATTTTCCTTGCTTAAACCAGCTATAAAAATGTAACTGTCTTCGGAAATGGAAACGTGTTGTGCAAAAGGCCTTCAGGATTAATATGCCATAGAGTGCTGTTAAAAAGACAGTTGGGAATAAAGGGTCATGTCCTTTGGTAAAGTATAGTACGTTGCTAAATTTAATCATATAAGGCAAAATGTGGATCTATTTTATTTAGTAAAATGAAAAGAAGGAGAAAAAGTTCACTCCCTGGAGTCCCTATTTCTGCATTTTTTTCACAGAATCAGTGACCTGTGTTTTCTATAATATTGCAGTTTGACACACACTCATCTTTCTTACATGTTCCAGAAATGTCTGTGCCTAGCTCTGTCCTGTCCGAGGTGTATTTTCACTCTTCCATCTGTCTGGATGTCTTCACCGCGCCACTCTCCACTCCCTGCGGACAGAACTTCACTATCACTTGCATCACCCGCTACTGGGACAGCACTAACCTCAGCAGGAGCAGGAAAAATCAATGGCCTGTAGAAGAGGAGCACAGAACTCCAGCTCTTTCACTCAGAGCAGAAATCCCCTCTCCCTCGCAAACACCACATTGGTGAGCCATTTAGAGGAGACTGCCAGCCAAACACTTTCCGAGTTTAAGAAGAGATTCTGCGCGGCAATTGCAGAAATTCCCCCAATGTGAGGTTGAAGAAGATAGAGCAGTATGCGGTGGCTGTGACACTGGATCCAGACACAGCCATGTCATCCTGTCTCAGGAGGGGAAGAGAGCAACCAAAGGAACCCGGCAAATGAATCAGAACAGGCCAAAGGCTTTCATTCTATCCTACTCTGTTTTGGGAAAAGAAGGTTCTGGTTGAGGGAAAAGGTTACTGGGCCATAGGAGTGGAGTAAGAGTCCGTTGACTGGAGGAGATAGCTAGACCTAACTTCAGAACATGGATACTAGACTATGGAGCTGTTAGATGCCAGTATGTACAGGGCCAGCACCATGCACTCAATCAATCTCTATCCGAAGAAGGTGAACTAGCTGGGGGTGTTTGTGGACTGTGAGGAAGGCGAGGTGTCCTTGTATGATGCGGAGGCCAGGGCTCACAGGATCTACTCCTTCACCATCTACTCCTTCACCGTCTGCTCCTTCACCGTCTGCTCCTTCATCATCTACTCCTTCACAGTCTGCTTCTTCACCGTCTGCTCCTTCGCCCGGACTTACTATCTGTACTTCCATTGTGGATTTACCAATAATGCTCCGCTAGTAGTAATAATTATCACCATAATAAAATTTTAAATAGTCATCCAATGTCAAATTCATCATGATGAAATGCTTTATTTTCTGCTAGTGCACAGTTTCTGAGTCTATGTACGTGAAGTGGTTAAGCACTGTATAGCATAGTAATCCATCCATCATCAGAACCGCCTATCCTATGCAGGGTCACGGGGGGCTGGAGCCTATCCCAGCTGACTTCGGGCGAGAGGTGGGGTACACCCTGGACAGATCACCAGTCCATCGCAGGGCTAACACACAGACATACAACTCACACACCCACATTCACACCTATGGAGAATTTAGAGTTACCAATGAACCTACATGTTTTTGGACTGTGGGAGGAAACCGGAGTACCCAGAGGAAACCCACGCTAACACGGGGCGAACATGCATACTCCACACAGAAAGGCCCTCAGGTGGGGATCGAACCCAGGACCTTCTTACTGTGGGGCAACAGTGCTAGCCACTGTGCCACCATGCTGCCCAAATATGCAGTATATGATTTTTCTAAATTAATGCGGTGGCAGCAGGCTCCGGAGGGTATTCTATCCGTCACTATCCCCAGCAACAATTTCCAGATCCTCCTAGAGGATCCTGAGGCATGCCCAGGCCAGATTAAATATATACTCATATCTAAGTCAATCATTGGTCTGCGGTATAGGGTGCTCTGGTACCAGATACACTTATGAACATCCCTATGCTCGAACATGTTGGTTATGGACAATCCATGTCTAGCACATAAGTCCAACAACAAAGCACTACTCTGGTTCAGATTGGTCAGGCCATTCCTCCCAATAACCCCTTCCCAGGTTTCTCCAGTCATCCACATGGGC
>JAVQJS010017113.1:0-15030 GCA_036024795.1 Galaxias rostratus | reverse complement strand
TGTGTGTGTATGTGTGTGTATGTGTGTGTGTGTGTGTGTGTGTGTGTATGTGTGTGTGCGTGCGTGTGTGTGTGTGTATGTGTGTGTGTGTACGTGTGTGTGTGTGTGTATGTGTGTGTGTGTGCGCGTGTGTGTGTGTGTGTGTGTGAGAGTGGGGGGAGGGGGCATCACTGAAACGGGGAAAAGGGTATGGGATTATGAATTGGAGCATGTGACGGGGCTGCGGCGTGCGCACGGTGGGGCACCTGTGATGGCGATGTAAGCGGTGGTGTTGATGATCTCCAGTCCCCTCTCTCTCAGAGCGTCCATGTCCACCAGCAGCTCCTCCCTCTCCGAGTTCAGTTCCTCCCCCAGGGGCTGCACCTCGCAGCCGTCCAGGGTGTGGGCCACTGCATCCGACATCAGAGCTGGAGGAAGGCAGGCAGGACATTTTACATCATCATCGCCATCGGGCCACAAAACGCGTATGCAAGCACACTGGATGTCTAACGCTGCTGTTTTCCGCCAGATAAATTACGCTCCACTAACTGGCACGCCGACGATGCAGACGCAGGCTGGGGCGAGCGAAATAGCTGATACAGTGCGTACTCTCTGTGGTAAATAAACAGGTGGCAAATCAGCGGCCATGTTGAAACCTAAGACGGCCGATGAAGGACTTGCATGAGACTAACCAGATCCCTTGGGTGGTGCTACCTGGATACAGGTAACAGGTAGACGGGAGGGCAATTAGCACGGAGGAGTCCGACCGCTTACCTCCCCCCTCCATCCCCTGTGCCGCAGTGTTGACAGCATGGGAGAGGGAGCAGACGATCCTCAGCTCGGGGAACAGGGGCACCCCGCGGGGAGCCTCGAACTCCGGGGCAGGGCGGGCCAGGTGGGGGCCGACCCCGGACAGGGAGATCTGAGGGGCGTCGGGCTGCAGCACCACCAGGTAGCCCTCCAGCTGCTTCAGGGACAGACAGCTCTCCTCATTGAAACACCTGGACGTGTGAGAGTGGACGGGAACAGAGAGAGTGTGTACGGTCAGGCTGACATTCTCGTCGAGAGAAACAGTGAGAGTGAGTTGTCCTTATTTTGCGATGTCATACATGGTTTAGGCTTTACGCACACAAAGGTGTTGACACACTTCCGGAAAAATCTCAGCCAGCTCAATCAATACCAATAATATTATATTTGATGGACAGCAGTGCAATTTTACCCGTGACAAATTAAAAGTGCCTTTACTGCTCAGTGACGTTTGGAGGAGTGTGTTGTATATATTCATAGAACTGTTTGGGTGTGCATGTTTCATTTTTGGCAGTTATATGCTTTCTAATGTGAGTGAGCAGCTGTTTTTTTATCAGCTCATCCAGGAGAGTCTGCTGTTTAACCATCTGCTTGGACTCCTGACCATTGGCTGGTGCAAGCTTAAAAACAGTAACCTACACTCTCACACCACACCAACACTGAATGTGTTGCCCTGAATACAACCTAAGTGTTTTCCAGAACCAGACAGACAACCTCCTGACCTGAAATCATCTGGATCTTAAAAACTAAAGAGCCACTAATGAACCACCTGGCATTTAGAAGTATCTAAAAAAAGAAACAGCTACAAAAATAGTTTTTGTCTGTAGGCTTTGCCTGTTTGTCTCTGTGCCACAGATGTATACTAAGAACATCTGAGGTCAGTATAAACCAGACAATAACTCATGGAACATGCAGCATTTGCACTTTATGAGGGGCATTAATATTTCATTTACCTGCAACAGCCCCTAAAAAAAACCTTGTTCACAGAGTGCCAGTTTGTTGACCTGGAAACTGGCTTTTCATTTTCACACTTTACCATCAACTAGCGGATCCACTTCGCGAGGGATTGCTATCCGTTCGTTTAAACACAACTGCCTGGCAAGTATGTGGGTCAGCCAACGGGTAGAGGTTACTATCAGACAGGACCTTCCATTAGAAACGAGACGCCAAACAGTTAACCTCTGGTGTCCAAAACGTGCCACATGATATTGTTTTTCTGACCTTACCATTCTTATCGATATAGCCCACGCAAAGTCTAAATATCGACTTCTATTAACTGAGAAGCCATGTAAGGTCAATGTCCACGACAACATTTCACAGATAACCCCACCTCCTAACAAAGTACTTAGGCCACTTTTAACAGGTGCTGTTGAAATAGTCCATTATGAATAACTTAAACTAGTGTGAGAGTGTGTGTGTTTGTGTGTGTGTGTGTGTGTGTTTGTGAGTGCGTGTGCGTGTTTGTGGGCGTGCACAAACATTCCGTGTACTAAGAGTGTTTACCTGAGGGAGGTAGTGAGTTTGAGGGGTCTGACCCCAGGGGTGGCAAAGCGCAGAGAGTTCCTGTAGGTGACCTGCTGGACGGCACGGTTAAAGCTCTCTATGTCGTCTCCCTCCAGCACCAGCACGGATTGGCTTGGGTTCACATGGACCTGCAGGGGCAAAGTTCATCCAACCAGGTGTTGTTTACAACGGCGGTAACAGAGCTCACAGAAATCACGCTATTCAAATAGCCCCAAGCGGCAAGCAACCGAAGCCAGCGAACTACGAAGGTTAAATGAAGTTGATGTTCACTGGGCTACTTTCAGTGAAACGAAAGGAAGAAGTCCCTTCAGTCTGAAAAAAATCTGATTTCAAAACTCTGAAAAGATGTTTTTTAATCTTTATAAATTCCACAGCCCGTCCTAAAGTAAGTGCGGATACCATTTAGGATTTCCATAAAAGCTCTGTCTTTGTGCTGCGGCTGTGCCGTTACCTTCATTCCTGACCCCAGAGTCTCCAGGTCTCCAAAGTCCAATCCCTCTCTGCAGGCATAGAGACACTCTACCACGCTGTGCGGCTCCACGCTGCCCGGACGCACCGTCACCCCCGACAACAGGCCGCGGTAACCACCCACATACTTCCCTGTGAAGCAGGGAGGAAGACACGCGTCAAAACACCGGACCACCAAAAAAACATCTAAACTTATCAACACGTAAACCACACTGTTTGCCCAAAGTCAAGCATGTATGGGAGTAGAGAACGCTTTCTCGACGTAACATCCTTCACAGTGCATTGCACACAGAGAAGCTCAGTGATGTGGAGAGATCACACACACACACACACACACACACACACACACACACACACACACACACACACACACACACACACACAATCTTATAGAAACAGACTGTCAGATTGAACGGGGAAGTCACCTGTGTCCTTGGCCTCAGTGATAGTGTTGTTAACAATCTCCTTTTCCTTCTCCTCTGTCTCTGCACAGCGAGAGAGAGAAAAGTATGGCGAAAGGGAGAGGGAATAAAAGAGGGGGATGGAACGAGCGAGGAGGGAGAGAAAGTGAGAAGGAAAGGGTGAGAGGAAGTGTTTTGGGAGAAAGTGATGATTGACAGGATAAAGAGGAAAAAAGTGAGACACAAGAAGAAGAAAAAAAGTGCAAGTTTTTTTTAAGATCTGTATAATCTCCTCATTATCTACAAGCAGCTGGGACCACACAGACAGCAGCTAGCCTTCAGCCGTCTATGTCTGTGTGTGTGCGTGTGCGTTTGCCAGTGCTAATTGGCAGACAGACTGTCCCATTTTAGTGATTAGCGCTGGTGTAACTGTCAGGCTAACAGTCTGGCCTGCCTGTTGTTCTGTCCATCTGAATAATTGATAAGCCAGTGGTATTAATAGCTGGCAACGATTCACCACATCTCCAGAAACATATTACTAGCTTAAACGATGCGCATGTTTTACGGCTGAATTGTCCATTACTAAATGAAACCTGAACTGGAGTTAATGGACTTGTGTTAATGCTAGCTCATCTTGGAGACGTGATGTTGCCCGACATGGTGCAACGAGATTTTTCATATTTACTTTTTTTTATCTTTGTTCCTACAGAAAGTGGTTTGAATGAGGAGAGTGACGTTGTCAAGTGTTCGTACCCCAGCAGGCTCCTATGACCATGCGCTGGTGCGGCACAGGGTTCGGGATGGCCCCGTTGTCATGGATGAGGGCGGGGTCAAAGGTCACGCCGTCCACGTACAGGGTCACGGAGGGGAACTGGACGCTGAGGGACAGGTGGTGCCACTCGCTGTCACACACCTGTCGGAAGGTGAGGCGTGAGAGAAGATTGGAGGTCGGGGTTAGCTCTGATTTGTCTTTTTATTAGTTTAAGGAGTTTATTTCTATTATTGCCTTATATAATTATTCAAACTATAACCCACTTTAGCCTAGCTAATAACAATGGCATGAGTAGACAAATAGTGAAACAAGAAGACACATGCTACACAGGAAGGCTACACAGGCTGAAATTTAAGGGAGCAAATGGGAATTGACCAAATTTAATCTATAACACCGTGTCGCGCTATTAATCCCAGCCAGTTTAATCCGTCCGGGACCAGTGGTTTCATGTAGATCACTTTACTCCCCTCAGACACCCCTCACCCAAACAAGGGTCTATGTCTGCGTGTGAGATTTATACCTCTCGCTTTGGGGGAGGAAAACAGACTCTGTGTTGATCGGAGTATGCCAACATTTCTGTATTATTCAAAGTTAGCAAGATTTCTTTATCCATGATATACTACCTTTAAGGTCTTTAGTGCAGTATATATATATATATATATGTATGGTAAATGGTCTGTATTTACATAGCTTTTCAACCAAAATGGAACAAAGTGCTTTACAATGTTGCCTCTCATTCACCCAGTCACTCACACTCTCAAACACAAACGGTGGCAGAGCTGCCGTCCACGGCTCTTCACGTCCCAATACCGGGAGCACCTCAGGGGTTCAGTGTCTGGCTCAAGGACACTTCAACACACAGACAGGACGGACCGCCAACCCTCGAATGGCGGTATTCAATTACTTAAGGTAGCTTGTATTCTAAGGGATTTGTGAGGAGGACTAGTGTAGCGGAGGACCTCCTACTACCCAGCCGTTCCCTCAGTACCTGCTCCAGTTTCCACAAGAACTTGACGGGACGCGCAGCGGAGACGTCGGGCCAGTAGAAGAGAGACAGGCGGCAGCCGTGGACGGACAGGGAGTAATGGGAGAAGGAGTCGTCTGACGTCCAGAGAGAGAGAGAAAGAGAGAAAGAGAGAGAAAAAGAGAGAGAGAGAAAGAGAGAGAGAGAGAGAGGGAGAGGGAGGGAGAGAGAGAGAGAGAGAGAGAGAGAAAGAGAGAGGGAGAGAGAGAGAGAGGGAGAACAATTAAGAACCCAGAGAAGACATATAGCTCTAGCGATACTGTTACTAAGGATGAAGTCCTTACACTGTTAATTATCAAGTCATAAATAGAGGCAAAACAAATGGAATGTTCCCCCATTCAGACATTCAATCAGCATACATTTAGTCACGCCATCAGAGCTAATCCTTGATGAAGTGGCAGGGTTAAGTATTAATTCCTCCCCTCTTCCTCCCATCCAAAGCTTCCCCCCAGATACACTGCAACCCCTCGACTGAGCTTTCCCAACTACAGACACCTGCCCTCCCCTGCCCCCCCCCCACTCGACCCCGCAAGCCAAACCAGCAAAAAGCCCCACCCCTTTATGTAATAATAATAATAATAATACATTATATTTATAAAGCGCTTTTCAAAACACTCAAAGACGCTTTATGTGCTAATGTGTCCTCAATCTGACAGCTTCGATTTAGTAAAACAAACTATAAAAAAGTAAATAAATCAAGTAGTATTAAGTAAATTCATGTCAAGTCAGTGAGTAAACAGTGTGTGTTGGCTGACGTAACTGACCATTCCTGACAGTGCTGCACATAATAGTCTCCTCCTCCCTGCGATTTCCTTTGGCCTGAGTGGCTGGTGGCTGGGCGTTTGCCCCGCTCCTTCGCATCCACAGCTGGAGGGTGAAGTGGTCTCCTGACACGGCTGACACAACCGAGTCAGGTACCACGGCAACATGGGTGGATCCGTTGAAGGAGAACACCAGGGACGAATCAGAAGAGGGGAGTGTGGGTAGGGCAGACGTCCAATTGGCTGCTGGAGATGGGGGCGGGAGCAGATCCACCTCGCCCCTGACGGCACCTGAGGCAGAAGGTTGGCAGGAGAAAGGAGTGAACCAACCAACCAGCGAAAAACACTAATCACACTGAACCTTCAGAGAATTCTCAGTTTTCAGATCCCAGGATTTGGATCTCTACTAGGACTCACCACACAGGCGGCGCACAGATCGATCCGAGTAGCTGTCCCGGTCGCAGCCCTTCCCGATATGTCCGGTCTGGAGCTCTACGGTGGCCTGGATGTTCCAAACAGTCTCTTCGCAGGTCTCCAGGTGCAGGCTGGGGAACAGCGGCACACTCCCCGAGCCCGGGGTGTACTCCACACGCTTGGTCCATCCTGAACATCACATGGAGATTTATCGTTTCAACTCCCGTCGGCAGTCTTGACTCTGCAACGTAGCTTGCGGCATTAGGCATTGCGCTGAATTTGAACATATCGCAACGTAGATGTTTTTGCCTGACTTATGGCATCCCAACACTCCCTGACACACTAATATAAACTGGAAAAACTTTCTGTGTCATAAACCATTTACATGTCACGTTTTTTTCCCCCCTGACGATTGTGAGGATTCTCCGTTGTTTCGATCATGGTGGGTCTAACTCTACGTTGATCCTGCCACATACGGAGCGTGCACAAACCAGCTGTTCTCAAACGGTTAACGCTTTCCCTGTCGAAGCCACGGCTATCACCCGGTGCGATGCTAAAGCCCCGTCTCTCCCTCTCTTCCCACTGAGCAGGTGATTTATTCCCGGCAGTGAATGAGGGGCCCGAGGAGATGCGTTTGGTGTTATTGATTACCGATCCAGCCGGGCTTGCAGGACGGCTTGACCGTGACAACGACCTGGGCGTCGGCCTGCGCGCGGTTCTTCCCACAGTCAAAGGCGGTCACCCAGAAGGTGTAAACCCGCTGACGCTTGGAATCCAACGGTTCGGTGTTTTTTATGTTACCTAGGAGACGGAGGGAGGGAGAGAGAGAGAGAGAGAGAGAGAGAGAGAGAGAGAGAGAGAGAGAGAAATAAAGGAAAAAAGAGAGAGGGAGAAAGTGTGGAGAGCAAAGAAGAGGTTAGTCATGAACAGAAGCAACAAAGCACACGCACTCAAAAACACAGTGTGACTAATTTTCTATTTTAGCGAACCCCTCCCATCTATGTAACGCTCACAAACCCCTTGGCATGCTCTATTCAATCTGAAAAAGGCTAAATAAGTGAAGGGAATCCGCGAAAAAAAAAAAAATTGTGAGAAGCAAAGTCATCTTCCTATTTTCAAAGACAGACGACGAGAATATCGCTGAGGTCTGGTCGGCTCATCAGCTTACTAACCGTGAGTGTGAGCGAGGAAAAACCACGCTGAGAGAAAAGGAGAAGACGAGAGGAAAAGACAGCCGGTGAAAGAAAGTGAAACACAATGAGAGAAACAATGACAATGACAACCGTAAAAGCGCTTGATCCCGGCTAAAGCAGCCCACTGGCTGTGAGTGAAGATGAAGAAAAAGGCCGGGAGAGAAAAGGAAAAGACAAAAAAGAGAGGGGGGGAGAGAGAGAGAGAGAGAAAGAAAAGGAAAGAGAGACTAAGGGATGAAACATAAGAGACAATGACAACCATAAAGCATTTGATCCCGGCTAAAACGAATGGCCTCTCTGCTTGATCTGAACCCGAGCCAAACAAACTGTCCTCCACGACATCATATCGATCGAATAGAATTCTGCAAAGTCATGGCATAAGGATGGCCAATTGAAATATCCCCTATTCAAGGCCAATTGGCTTCAATCAGGCTGTAGCAGTATTATTCAAAGTCCTCCTTCTCTCTGCCGGTATACAAGGCATTTGAGCTCAAATTTATGCTCAATCACAATTTTAATGGTTGAAGCATAGAAAAGCAAAAATAACCGGCTGCTGCAACGTTTATGCGGAAAATTATTGAACAGCCATTCACCCACACACATTCTCTTTTTAAACACTATAAGTATCTACCTCAGAGTGAAGTTAACAACATGGTGTCAGAATACAATGTATCATATCCCTGACTGCGAAACTGTGCTCTAATATGGTGTTTATCCATAGCATGATATATACATATGACATCCAACATACATACGGATTACATGATAACCGCCTTTTTAAATGAAAATTAAAAAAAACACCGTCCGAAGTAAATAGCGTGGATTCGGGTCAACGTCATTGGTCCCCCTCGTACTTCTCCATCGGGGCAATAAGGGTCTCACCACGTGGCTCTGCCTTTGTCCAAAGTTCAAAGTTCAAAGTGTTTCATTCGTCAAATGCACAGAATCATACAGGATCATTCTGAGCACAGACATTCTTATGACCTGGCAGACAACAACGACGTAGAACAGAGCCAAAACATCCATATCAGAAACATGAACAATATAAAAGTAACTACGATGTACATCACATGTCTGTCTCACCGTCGTTGTCGATGGCGAAGGGCACGTTGGGCGTGATGATGTCGTAGAAGCAGATCTGGCTGTACTGCGGGGAGCAGTCGGCGTCCAGCGCCTCCACGCGCACCACGCGGTCGAACAGCCGGCCCTCGGGGACCGAGGCCTCATAGCGACGCTCCACGAACACCGGGGAGAACTCGTTGACGTCGTTCACGCGCACGTGCACGGTGGCCCTGGGGGACGCGGCACGAGGAGGGAGGGGGGGGAGCGGGGAGGAGGAGAAAGCACAGGGTGAGAGAACGGACGTCTAATGAAAAGGGAGACAGGGAGAAGCGAATGAAGACGCTCCTGGTTTCCCGGTTTCCGACGGGAACACCGCATAATGTGTTTTTAAACGGGAAATTGCTTTTTCCGCCAATGTGCCTGCGACGTCAGTTCGAACGCTCCCGTCGGAGCTGAGGGAGGGAAAGGCTCGGTTCGGCAGATCTGCCTTACTTGTGGGACTTCTTGCTGTTCCCGCCGTCTGGTCCCTCTCCGCAGTCGTAGGCCTGGATGGTGAAGCTGTGCTCCCGCTGGCTTTCACAGTCCAGAGGCTCCTTGGAGCGCACCAGACCCTCCCCGGTGGAGCGGTCCAGAACCACAGCCTCAAACTGGACCGAGCCGGAGCCAGAGGGTCCGTTGTGCACCCGAAACCCGCAGATCTCACCTAAGGGGGGAGATTCCGAACGACGTTAGGGGAGAGTTGTAAAAGACACAATACCATGCGAAATCTTACGTTATACGTCCAACGTTCTCCAAATGCAAGGATGGAACCACCCATCTTATCTCAATCCCATCTCATCTCACTACATTGAGTTATGAGAATGGCGTCCAACGACGCTGTCTACGCCCCGGCAACCACTGAAGTGGCACGCGGTTCACAAAACAATCCATTTTTACACACTACATGACTACTGACTTGCTTACTAAATCATTCAATGATCACTCTTCACTGCCGTCATACACCCATCCCATTATCAATGAACCCCAGGAGTGGTGTTGGGGAAACTGGCAGGATTCCAAAGAGCAGAAACCATTCCCTGAATAAACTCTAAACGGTCCCAATAAAGACGTCCTAATCTCATTTCAGCACGGTGTGGAGTAGACTGATGCTGACGGCTGCTGCAAACCGGGGATAGGGTTACACAACGACTCTGCGAAGCTCTAAAAATAGTGAACTGAATCCAAATTGAAACGTTTTCCAACGCCTTTGAGACTGGCCTTCTTACAATAAAAGTGAGCTGTATTTAACTCCTGTTTGAGCATATAGCAGAGTACTGTGGATGGGAGAAATCACGTGCGATTGTCATCCGAGAAACTACGTGTCTGAGTTGATTTCATTTTTTTTACATTCAAATTATGTATTCACAGCGGGGGTCAGATTTTCTTTTCACTATCGCCGCCTGTGGGGTGTTACCTGCATAGTGTAGTGGAGCGTCTTTGTCCAAGGCAAAGAGTGGCGGATTGAGCAGAACGGTGTTGTCGTTCTCCATGACGATCCCCTGGTACTCCGTCTCGATCCATGGCTTATGCTTATTGGCTAAAAGGCACAGGGGGGAGACCAAGGGAGGCTTTGGGTTAAATAGAGCAATTAGCAAAGAACACCAGGTCTATTTTTAACCTCCCAATTGGGTGGGAAGACGTTTTGAGTGTGTTTGTGTGCGCGCAGGTACACACTTTTAAAACGTGTGACCGCAAATTAACAGTTCATTCGCTCTCGTGTGTACGGACACGACCCCAGACATAGATGCACTCAAAAGCCCAGCGTCACTCCAAACCTTGTGCTTGTTGGCAGTGTAATTAAACCACACCAGATTTCTTTCATCACGCAGGGAGGGAGCATATTGCATGTATCAATCAGAAAGGCAAAAGACAGTTTCCATGGGCACTAGTGAGGGAAAAAACTCTATATGTCATAATCAAACAGCGAGGGTTTGCTGTGAATCACCTCTAATTGGAAATTATTTATTCATTGGTCTCCAAAATGTTCATTCTTATCAATCACAGGGTAAGTTAATGAGCCAGAAGGAGTGGCGATTTTAGACTCCAACAGTTCCAAACCAAAACAAAAGCTGAAGGCCGTCTTTTCGCCTCTCTCTCTCTCCTGGTAGTGGGAAGGACAGCGATCCCTCTCTTTTAGCAATTACTCTGATTCCGACAACCGTCTACAGCCTCCATTAAATACATTTGGACAGGTTTTGGAGAGACCAGGGTACGATGAGAAAACGGGTAGCCTGGAAGTTAAAATGAATCCTTGAATGACAGTTCTATATTCGTTCTCCTTTCTCAAGAATCTGGTGCGATTCTAATGCTTCTCCATTTCCCCAAACACCCCCCTCTGGCCCGGTTTTGGCCATTTATCCCAGTCTCTGTTTCCCTGCGTATCTCCCTTAGCCAGTCCCTACAGCCCTCCCACGTTCTCTCCTTCCTGCTCATCCCGCTCCTCCCTTCTTTCCACTCTTCCCTCTCTCCATCCCACTGAAATATAGTATTAATCTGAGCATCAGGGCTGTGGATTACACTCAGGATTACAGATCGAGAGACATCCCAGCGTCGTTCTCTCTCTCCCTGGCACTCCGTCTGCCTCTGTCACTCTGTCTTTCACACTCTATATCCATTTGCACCGCGGCCGCCGCCCCCCCCCCCCCCTCCCCACCACCAACAACACCCGCTTCCTCCTCCTCCCCCTCCACCCCTCCATCACAAGTTACAGTGGCCTAACATTCTTATCTCTCACTCACGAGTCCCCCACCCCTCTTCCATGCCTGATGCCACATGGAACTGTCTGCTGCCCCCCCCCCCCACTCCTCTGTTCTTACTCACCAGTCTATCTCTGCCACCATGGGCCGTTCCTTCCCTGCTCTGCTACGCAAGTCAAACCCCGTGTCCTATCCTGTCACCGCCCAAACCCCCCCCCCCTCCCCCTTGTCATCCCGCGTTCTCTGCCTCTCTTTTTCACTTTCACTTCCCCTCGGTTCAATTTTCTTCCTTTCCTCTCCTCCGTCCCCCTCTTTGACACCTGCTCTACGCAACGTTGCACCTTCTTCCTAGACCTTGAAATATCATCAGAAAAAAGGGGGGTCTAATCTGAGTCATGGGGATCAGTACTAAAAAGGAATGGCTACATCTGGAAAGATCACATTGATGAAGTCACAATACTGAAGGCACACAAACAAAAACACAGGGACTACATCTAAATAGACAGGAAATAAATGATACAAGCCATACGCTTTATACATACATAAAGGTGTGATGATAATGAGGATCTATGAGAATTGCCTGTATTCGCAAAATGTCATGTATAGCCTAACCATACATTATGACATGATTAAGCCAGGGAGGGTGAGCGAGATAGAATCCATCAGCTCCTAATGAGAAGCCAGGAAGATCCATTGATGGAGAGTTTAATGGACACATACACAAGTTTGTGTCATGTGCTCCCATGGCAATGAAAACAATTATCGCAGGTCTCACAATTAACAGTCAAAGGGAGAGGAACTGACCTTTGTTGCCACTGGCAACTGAAGTCAAGCAAAGGAGAAGGAAGGAGAGAAAACTCATTCTGTCCATCTGAAGCAGGAAAGGAAAGGTAGAAAGGAGGAGGGGGGACAGGGAGGAATACATGCATTACCAGATCAGCACCTAAAAAGACAGCTGAAGAGGAACGACAGAACAGACAGAGACAGAAACTGGTCAAACCAAAAACTAAAAACAAAACAAAAATAATCGGCTGTGATTAAACTTCACGATTTATATTAATTGATGTATGTATGTAGGCCTATTACTATGCTTTCCTGCGACCTCTGCACAGATCCTATATGCTCCACTGTTTGCCTAATGGTCTTGCACAGCAAAAGAATGGTCATGTCTAACTAATATGTTAAATAGTTTGGCATTAGAATGACATTATTAATCAAATCATAATGTATATATAATGCCCCAACGTCAAGTTCATTTAATACGTTTTAAATATCTGCTGTTTCGATTGCCCATACAGAGGCCCTATGCAGCATGCACGTACCACGTCCCGGTACAGAGTCTATAGTTCGAATTCATGTGTTTCTGTATGTTCGCAGGTTGGCCTAGATATATTGTCTAATTCAAATCTTTAGTGCTAGGTTGACACCGAATAAAAAATGTATATGGCATTAATATTGGTGGCTAAAAGGCCCGTTCTACCATAATATGTAGGCTTTGATTCCGGTTTTCAGACAAACGTACTCCTGCTCCAAATGCAATGTGCCGCTGCAGAATTTCGACAGAAAAACATGGAATGTGGTACAAACGAGACCTAGATCAGGCCAAATGCAGTGATTTAGGCTATGTGCGACAACAAATCAATCGATTTTAAATTCACAAACGACCGGAATAAGAGGGATAACTACTCGCATGCAGCGTAGATATTCTGACCATGAGTGAAAAAAAAAATAGTCGCAGACATGGAGGATACTACTATCAAAAACTGAAGCGAGCAGCTGTCGATGTCACATTACCGTGATGAGTGTGATGCCTTTGGTACCCAACTCTGCTCTCGCAGCATCCGCCTCTCACGCCCCTGCAGCTCGGCTATCCCCCGCCGGCACAGAAAACAAAACTACAGGTAATGGAGGTTGATGCAACCGCTCTCCTCTAGATAATGCTTTCAATTTCACTGCTTCACCTTGTTAAAAGACTGCGAGACGAACCGAATATCTTCAGACTGATGCCCTTGTTTTCGGCAGACGTCGTTGGCTAAGAGGGAAAAGAGGGGAATATTACGCTGACGTACACTCCCTCTCGGTGTTTCTTAACCCGCCCACACTGCGTCCTTCTCTATTGCCCACCCCCTGGCTTTCTCGCTCAGACCCCCACCGTATCACTCTCCTAATTGTTGTTTCTTAACAGACACTGCATGGGAGTGAATCCCAAACATAAAGATTACTACATTTTCGCACATGTATTTAAAGTAGTGACCGTTGTTATGAAACGGCAGCTTATGATCTCTACACTTTACTTTTCCTTATACAACATATCTGTTAAGACTGCAAAATGACGTCATATTACCCCTTTGAACGGATCATCCAGAAAGGTTTGAAAGAAAAGCATGAACACACGCCAACTCAATATTTGTCTTAAAATCCAGCATTTTAATGAACATTACAAAAAAGTTTATTTAAAATTATTTTTTTCATTTTCTTTCCGTTTGTACATTTGGTAGCAATAAGGCAAAAAAGTTGTCTCTGGAATAACAATTAATCCACATTAATTAATTATTACCACTATGTATAAATATTATTAAAATGGGTTGTTGCTACAGTGAAGAGCTGCTCTTCCAAAGTTTCTCCGCATTTGAAAGGGCAGCAGTCACACCTTCCTACACAGTTTATAAGTTCTCAAAATCCAACCACAATCTCTCCCATTAGCAGGGAGAACACGTCATCCATCTTGTACCAACTACGATAAGGTTGTGGGAGAGTGCAAACCACTGGTCCTGTTGGAAAGGTGAATATCGCTCAATACAAAAGTGGCAATATTAAAAAACGGTTGTTGTTGTTTTTTTGTATTTTTTAGTTGTTGTTGTTGTTTTTGCTTCCAGTTGCAGTCATTCTCCAGACAACTACCGAATCCCAAAGCAGCCCAGTCCCAGTAAAGAAAACCAAGAGTATCAGACAACATCAACAGTAGATGCTCTATATTCCACATAGCCTTTGAGCAGGTCAGGTAAAGCTACCGTCGTTGCTGAAGGGATCCTCTCAGATCACTAGGGCAGGGGCAGATTTGGATGAAGAGACAAAAGTAAAGAATGAAGAAGTGAACGGATGAATTGATGGATGGAAGGTGGGGGGAATAAAGTCCTCAAAATGGAGGCTAATGAAGAGGAGCGAACTCAAAATCCCTTCATGGAAGCTTGTTCAATGCCACAAAAGTCTTTTATCAACAAACCTAGAATAGCTAGTCAAGTCTCCCGCTCACAAAAATTAAATCAAACACAAATGAAATGCAACTGAGAATCAATGTAAAAAACATTCATTGATAATACAAGGCCATTTTGAGTTGAGTGTTGATGTTGTGTACAGTGTGTGTAATACAGTGTATTCATGAGTGTTGGGAAATTATGTTCATAAGAAAATCCCCGTTGAGTACTATCATTAACGTCAAAGCAGCATTCACCCACCCTCCCACACTCCCACCCGCCTCCCATTTCTTACCAAGAAACAAAACGCATGTAGTATTATTACATTTGAAAGTGCCAAATACATTTCTGTTGTGCCAGAACCTTGGCCCTGCTCAGGTTCTCCATTAGATGAGGGCAGGTTCGGGTCCAGACTGTCATGTGATTTTATTCCGGAGCCATCCATAGACCCCCAAACCTGTGTGGCAAGTGCAATTCTGTGTACGCAACACTTCAGTCTCAAGTTCTGTGTATCCCTCCTACATGTCTTCAAAAAATATCAGAAAAAAACCCTGGTTGGCTCACAATTACTCGTGGCACATGGTCATTCCTGTACCCTTTACTCCCATGGTTTAAAAAAACCCACCCTCCCTACACAAAACCCAAAATAAAAAGAAATAAATTTGTACATGAACGTATAATATATATATCTATTTT
>JAVQJS010017100.1:0-16663 GCA_036024795.1 Galaxias rostratus | reverse complement strand
TGAGTGTGTGTGTGTGTGTGTGTGTGTGTGTGTGTGTGTGTGTGTGTGTGTGTGTGTGTGTGTGTGTGTGTGTGTGTGGATGAGTGTGACTATGTGTGTGTTTATATTTGTGTTGGCCTGTGTGTGACATCTTCTATTCCACATTTTGAGTTATGGTATAGGGATTTCAAGACATTCAAATCTCTGTATTTTAGGAGCGGCATCTTTCGCACAACTTGCCTGCACAACGTGCCTGCAGGGTATGTGTGAGAGAGAGTATGTTTGTGTGTGTATATACCTGTAGGATGTGTAAACATGTATGTGTATGTACCTGTAGGATGTGTATACATGTATGTATCTGCAGAGTGTGTGTGTGTGTGTGTGTGTGTGCGCGTGTGCGCGTGTGTGTGTGTGTACCTGCAGGGGCGTGGGCTGCTGGTCCACGGGGATGATGAGGACGACCAGCTCTGAGTCCAGGCTCAAGTAGCCAAAGATGTCACACTGCGGCACGGAGACGTGCAGCCGCAGGACGCGCAGCACCTCATGCACCGTCACCGGCTGGTTCCCGTTCAGCTACAGGTTCAAAGGTCAACAGAGACAGAGCACACGAGGTCAGAGCGAGGTCGCTGACGACAGGCAGCGGGTAAGGAACAGACCGATAGCGAGGGAGGCAGGGAGGGGTGTGCTGCAGAGGCAAATGGAGAGAGAGACAAATGAGAAATGATTAAAATGGACAGTGGAGGAAGGGCTGAGAAAGACGGATGAAGGAGAGGAGGACTTGTCTTTTTTCGCTCATCTGTTAGCTTGACAGGGTGTGGAGGGGCGGAGGGGGTGATTGTGAGAGATGAAGGGATACCACAGAGACAGGAAACAGGGAGAGGGAGAGACAGAGGACAAGGAGTTGAGGATAGACAGAACACGGAGGGTGTGAGGGAAGGTGTGAGGGAAGGACGGGGAGAAGGTGGGGCCGAGAGGGCAGGAAGGAGAGAGGGAACGACGGAGAGAAGGAAAGAAGGAGGGAGGAGAACGGGAAGGAAGGAGATAGGAAAAGATAAAGAGTGGCGCAGAGGTCGTGAACAAAGAGACCGAGAGGAAAAAAACCATACCCAACCCGTGCATTTAATGAGCCGCATAGAACCAAATCAACGAATAGTCTTCAAAAGGAACAAATGTGAGAAAGAAATGAGAGAAATAAGGGAGAGAGCTTCACACACACAAAAAAAGAAGCCAAGAAGGTTAATTAAAATATTTCTTTTGTTAGAAATCTCCCGTATTGAGATGATATTTAGACATGTGTAATCGTTCCCTAATTGGAATGCAAATTGGTATACTACAACAGCTGCAAAGATCGCTCCCAAATCAATACGCATGATGAAAAGAATTATCACCTTGAGAAAAGAAAAAGATTTGACAAAGGTGTTCAACGGCAAAGTAATTTGTGGAATCTGTCGGGGGCTTGAGTAGTAACAAAAATGTGTATTTTGATTGTAAGTTTTGAATTCAAAACCTACCACAATGCGACCCATTACAAAACATTGCCTTGTAGCTCAGATCAAATCATTACCCATCGCCAGAAGGTCTTTGGCTGGCATTAAGAGGCTTGTGATTTAGACTCAACACTAATCAGACATATTTGTCTTGGGGATTAAAAACACCCACTAATAACCATGTGGGATTTAAGATGTAATTAATCTGCTTTCAATAAAATGATTTTGAGGATTATTAGCTCGGGGCTAATATGTAAACAAGATGTTTCTTGGCTTTGAGTTGAAAGCTTTGGCATCACCGGGGCATTCAGAGCATACATCGAATTCCAGAATGGCAGCATGTGATGAGAGGCTTGTTTCACCGACAGGCCTGTTCTGACGCTGTTCAAGCTACATGGCAAGCTCTAGTGGTGGACCTTTGTCATTACAGCGACAACCGCAACCGCTGGATGGTGGAGGCCAAAAACGCACGAAAAGATTCTTAAGTGACGGCTCTTTTTCCAGAAGTACTGAAGCACTGTCTGTTTCTTCCAACAAAAATGAACAAGAATAGAGAAAAACACTGACATCTTTGTAATTTAGCACCCGCTGTTTTCCGAAGCGACTTACGAATTACACTGCAGGAACAGTCCCACTGGGGCAATTAGGATTAAAGTGCCTTGCTCAAGGGCACATTCGCGGTGGGATTCCCTGGTAGGAAGTGAACTCACTAGGCCTCCACACTCACTAATTGAACTCACTAGGCCTCCGCAGTGTAACTGTACAAGGAACAGGGTCTTCAGCAGAGGTCTGTCAACCGAAGACTTTCAAGACCAGAACACCCGGTTGAGAGAGGGAACCTTGGGTGGCGTTCCAGAGGCACTGACCTTGGCAAAGGCGTTCATTTGCTCCTTGTTCCACAGGATCTGCAGCATGCCGGCACACAGAGGACAGCAGGCCCCTGAAACGTGGAAGGTCAGAGACGAAGGTCAAAAAAAAAAAAAAAAATGCAAATCGCACAAACCATGTAGCCACCTCCCAAAAATATTTCTCTCCAATAAATGAAAGGAATGGAAAATGACCATAGGCTGTTTTTGTCTTAAAAGATTAACCTAATGATTTAGTTTAATATTGGCCAAACCAAATAGAGTCTAAAATGATGGTCAGAAATGCCTGGCGCGTTGAATATGTCCACCGGGGTAAAGGCAGTGTGCCGTGCTGGTGGGCGGGGCTCTGAAACGTTGTGTCAAAGAGTCTCACCAGGGGGGGTAACGGGAACGCAGCCCGGGGCGGAGAGGGCGGGGCACGGGATCATGCTGCACGCCGAGTCGGACGCCAACTCAGACAGCGTCCCCACGGCGTGGCAGCGGCCCTGGTAGTCCACGGCAACGCGGTCGGAGAAGGCCTCGCACACCGTGTGGTACGTCTCACCGTTGTGACCGCAGACCGGGCGGGGCTTCCTGCAGGCGTCCTGTACAGGACACACACACACACACACAGGAACACACACACACACACACACACACACACACACACACAGGAACACACACACAGGAACACACACAGGAACACACACACACACACAGGAACACACACACACACACACAGGAACACACACACACACACACAGGAACACACACTCAAATCAATCAAAATATAAAGTGTAATCCAGGGAATGTGTTTCCCACTCAGAGGAACGTGCTTTTATAAAAAAGGCAAAAAGAACAACTGCATTAAAAACATAGTCGCAAAGACTATGATAAAGTCCTGATTGAAAAAATTAAATTGTTATTTCAAAAAGATTACGATACAGGGGGTGGCCGCCTGTATAAACACCATCATCAGAACAACATGAATACATAGACCATACATAATAAATATCAAAAATACATCTGTACATTGGTTCTTTCTGCAAAATAGGCAGTAATCGTGCCGTCACCCAACACCCAGGCTCTCATGACATCCTTAAGGGAGAGCAGCACGACTCCTGATCTCATCCACGTTAAAAGACTGATTAAATCAAAAACAGAAGGGTCTCTCTCTCTCTCTCTCTCTCTCTCTCTATCCTTCTCTTTCTCACTCCGACTCACACTCTTCGGCCAGGATCAAGGATGATGCGTAAATAAATGTGTTTGTGCACACAGACACGCACACATACAAAGATAAATGCGATGCGCATGCACACATTTACACACACACACACACACTTTGTGAGCATGGGAACTCATGAACCCAGCACAGGAGACAGCGAAAACTCTTTTCTAAGCAACGTTGTGTAAGTGTTCAAATTTGTGTTTGTGCCTGTCCTTGTGCAGTGGTTGTTACGTACATATATATTTCATAAATAAACAGCTAATGGTGTTTTTCTCCTAGTCTTGTGATCTGAACAGTTTGGGAGCAGACTATTTTCTCTCTCGCTCTTTCTCTCTCTCTCTTGCTCTCTCAATATGTACATTTTATTTATCTCTCTCCATCTCTCTCTCTCTCTCTCTCTAGCCCTGACTCTCCCCGGCTCTAAGCATTTCGGAGAACAAACAGAGCACACAGCGGTTCAAAGCCAGATTAGCAGCATTTGGCTGGCTAATCGCTCCACACCTCTCTCCCCCGGGTGTGGGGTTTAGCGCCGCGGCTCAGAAAGCCTGCCGTCACCTTGTCGAGGGGACTCAGTGTAACATGACAGGTAGGCGGGGAGAGAGAGAGGTCTGCTGCCACGGCCAACAAAGCGTGCGGAGGGCTGCCTCAAGTGGAGGTAGACGCTCGACTTACGGGCAAACCGGTCCAGGAACACGTCAACACGCGTGTGGGAAAACACATTCAGTCCTGTCGAGTTTTGAAAAGCGCTTTATAAATATAATGTATTATTATTATTATTATTTTCCTCCGGCCAAAAAGGGATCAGAATTTGATCAAGGCTGACCTCGTTGCCACGAAGGCCACGCGTCGTAACAAACGGCAGCTCTCCTCAGCATAACTCAACACTGTCCCTTCTCTATTCCCACCAGACCGTAGAGCGACTCTTTACACACAGCGTGGACCGCCGGCAGAGAGGAGGGAGGATTGGTGCTGTCCGCTCTGACCTGGCACTGCCCCATGTAGGCCAGGGTTTTCCCCAGCTGGTGGAGCTGGCAGAGGTTGGCGTGGGCGTTGCCGTCCGTGTCGCAGGCGGGGTCCGGGTGGGTCCGGTCGCAGGCCGCCGAGAGGCGTCCCACGCACTCGTACTGGAGGCACGGGGAGTCGGCCACGTCGCTGAGACACACGCGGCGGCTAGGCATGCACCTGTGGGAGGGACGAGACGGGGGATGAGGTGTCGCACGAGAGACGTCAACCAAAACAATGCATTGCTGTGTTGCTTTTCCACATAAGAAGACGTGTTCTGTTCTTTTCTGCTTGGTTAGGGTTAGGCTCAAGATTAGGGTTTGTTTGTTTTTCTTTCTGTAATAGTCTCTCAATTCTTAATGTTTCATGTTTCTGCTTGCCTTATGTAAAGCACACTGAATTGCCCGGGTGCATGAGACATGCCATACAAATTAATTTGATTTGATTTAATTTGATTTGATTTGGTTTGATTAGATTTGATTTGATTTGGTTGTTGCGTGTGCCAGCTCCTCCGCAATCCCTTCCCCGATTCAATGACAAGTGATGAATAATGTAGTCCACCAGCGTGGCTGAGTTTCGCTGGGATACTTTATCTGTCTCTCTTTGTTCACCACCTGTTGTGTTGCTCTCACCAGCCATCCATTACAAAGGAGTCCCATTGTGAAACAGAGGTACTTAAAAGAGGAGCAGAGAGGTAACAGAGAGCATGCTGGGGGGAAAAAAAATCTGTTAATCTGATAGCAAGAATCACCATACAGTACGTCGCCATGGCAACCGAGCCAGGAAGAGCCTTGATGACTTACGTTTTTTTTTTTTTTTAACACTGTCTTGTTTACCGGCAGAACAGAAATCTTTTTGTCCTAGAAGTTCAAAACAAACGCTTTGGAGAACAGAAGAGGAGGAGGAGAAGGAGGCTCTACCTCTTTGAACACACGGCCAAGGAGTCATATAACATGTTGCGGTGCTATGTAAGAACGCACACCGAGGGACATTAAGTCTTTACTGCATTTACAGTGGTGGTGAGAGGAAGGGTCGAGGAGGTAAGGGGCGAGGGGGGAGAGGAAAAAGGAGGGTGAAGGATCTGAGGGAATGGTAGGGAGACATAGGGTCGACCAGAGGTTCATCGTCGTCTTGAGGTTGCGAGTATCCTGGATGTGGAATGCCTGTATCCCCTTTCCGTCTTTCACTTACCGGGAAAGTTCCGGTGGAGTTCTGGTGAAATAATGGTAGAAGAGCGGGGCACATCCCAGGGCTGTCCCCCAAGCACACATACAGTTGCAAACATACATGATCCATCCAAGCACTTTTTAGTTTGCTTAGATTTTTATCTTCAAAGACGTTTTGAAAAAAAACTAAGGATTTTGGGTAAGCAGTCCGTTCTAGATAACCTAAGGAGGGGGCACTTAAAGGTCATCTAAAAGGGAGGGCTGGGGAAAGGAGGGAGGGGGGCAATGCAACACACAGCACCATACTGATAGGCCCTATGGCCGAGTTACCCCCAGTAACTGCAACTAGTACCACCTGAATAAACAACATGGCTGTCAATCACAGCTGGAGAGAGAAGAGATAGAGACAGAGGGAGCGGGGGAGGGGTTGGTGGAAAAAGGAAAAGAGGACATGTTGCTGAGTTTGGGGGTCATCTCAACAGCAGAGAAAGATAAAAGGGAACATTGAGGGATGAGTCTCAATAGTTCAGCTGCAGAGGGCCGCCTGTATACTCCGTATACATGTAAATAAAGTATGAAACAATTTTGCGTGTGTGCATGAATGTGTGTGTGTGTGTGAGTGCGTGTCCATGTTTGTGTGCGTGTGTGTGTGTGTGTGTGTGTGTGTGATTGTGTGCGTGCGTGTCCGTGTGAGTGTGTGTGTGCGTGCGGTGCATGCGTGTCCGTGTGTGTGTGTGTGTGTGTGTGTGTGTGTGTGTGTGTGTGTGCGCGCGCGTGCGTGTGCATGCGTGTCCATGTGTGTGTGTGTGTGTGTGTGTGTGTGTGTGTGTGTGTGTGAGTGAATGTGCGAGCTCATCTGATTCGGCGCTCACCTCTGGCTCCGGGGACAGGGGTGGGGTGAGCACGGGTCACTGCTCCGACAGTCACCAAACACAAACTGCTGGTCCTTGAAGCCCATGCAGCGCGCCACGCACGCGCTGGGGTAGGTGAGCCCGTTATGGGCACACACGGGGACAAAGCGGTCAGGACAGCCGCAGGGGAGACCTGGGATTGGGAGGAGGGGAAGGGGGAGAAGGATGGCACAGAGGGGAGGGTGGGAGGGTAAGAGACAAGCCGGAGAACATTAGAGAACCATGCCGGTGGATATAGTTCTCGATTCCATTTGAACACAGACTGTCGAATTGAGGGAGAAAGTAAGAGAAAGTCTTACTTGTATCGCACTCCCTCTCGAACACACACGCGCGGACACACACTCTCTCACCGGTGAATCGGCGGCGGTCCTCGGCGGAGCTGTCTGGTTTCAGACACTGGCGCGTGGAACAGATGGTGTCGCCCGCAAAACAGGAGCAAGGGTGGCAGTCCACTCTGAAGGAGGCGCCGTGACCTACGCGGGGGGGACAGGCACAGAACCACCTTCCTCGTTATCGCCAGATCACCATCATCATCATCACAACGAGAACAGGCGTGGCAGTACGTTGGAGACTAGGTGTCGTGGTCAGTCAAAGGAGACTTTTATATATAGTGCTTATAAATAAAGACAGACGAGATGTTCTCATTTGACCTCTGCAGCAATATCCAGCACATTCAGCTGTTGTCTGGTGCACACAATGAATCCGCAGAAATAACCTACACTTAAGAGGGACATTACAACAATAGTAATTGTAACTATTTATACTGAATTTGTAGGTTTGGATTTATAGATAGACTAAATTACAGGAGGTTTAAAAAGAAACAAGTTGTTACAAAATCCACAGCACGCAAAATATGATGATATTTTTATATAGATAGATTTACCTCCTCAATCTTGACAAAGGCCTTCAAACAAGCACGCACACACACACACAGGCACACATTAACATGTACACACACACACACATACACACACACAGACACACACACACACACACACAAGCAGACACACTACACTAATCACCCCACTGCTCAGACTTCCCTATAGCAGTACTCCCCTGTGTGACTTTAGGAGTAAGCACCCTGACTGATCCCGAGTCTGAGAGCAGCCCCACATCTGTCTCAAATAAGACCCAAACCATTGACCCGCTCAGAAGTACAATGAAAACAAACATAAAAGCAAAACCAATAAACTGATTCAGTTTCAAACAAATTTAGATTCATGGTTTGGTACATGTGGCCATGGAATTAAAAAAGAAAAAGTCTAAAAGGAGAAGGGGTCAGAGAGAAAGAGAGCAGATTTGTTTGTCTCTGTGTTTTGCACAGACTGAGGCTGCCGTTTGCAGCTCGGCCACCAGGCAGCAGTGTGACTGACCAAAGACATGTGACAACAGGAGTGATGTGGTTACACTCTCACGGCAAACTCCTCCCGGCTGCCTTTACCGCACACAAAGCGAGAGCAGCTAGTGAGGGGACAGGGATGAAGAGAAAGAGAGAGAGAGAGTGAGAGAGAGAGGCAAAAGAAGAGAAGCAGGGGAAAAGAGCTGAGAGCGAATGAGAGATAGATCCTCACATCAGAGAAAGATGAGAAGAGTTGGACAGTAGAGAGAGACGGGGGGGAGGGGGGTGGGGACACAGCACGAGAGCAGGACGCAGAGAGAAGAGATGGGTACAAAGCTTAAAAGAGAGAAACGGTTGGCAGAAGGGGAGGGGGCAACGGTTGGCAGAAGGGGAGGGGGCAGAGCCAGCTCGGCGTGCTTCTTTCATGTCGCCGTGGCGATGGCGTTTTGGGGAGGGGACAGGCAGCCGACCACAGGAAGTGAATAGCAGCGTGTGGCGGCTTCAAACGCGGCGGCTTCAGAGATAGAGCAGCCAGGGAGAAGGAGAGGCCGAGGACAGGCTGACAGGCTGACAAGCGGGCTTGTTTACACACCAGACCAGCCTTTTGAAACTTTCATAATAAAATCTCCAAAGCCACCCGGTAACGCTAACGGGTTTGGAGTGAATAATGAATAAAATGTGCTAAGAAAATTGAGGACTCTGGAAAAACACACTGGATTCAACAAAGGTGTTTGGAGAGTTTTGTGTTTGGAGAGTTTTGCGACTCTTCACATCAAGGGTCTGTGTGAAGCCAAAAGATCTGCAAAGATCAACAAAATGACTCACGCAATGTTTGCAGATTAGGTTACAGAATTAACAAAGACCAAAAGCAAACAATAACCAAATGTAAGTGCAGCTACTCGCATGGTTTTTCTTATACAAATAAATGTATGTAAACATACTTAAACCAGTGTTCCATTGACATCATGTGAAATAATTTGCCAAACCATAAAGCATGAAGGCTACAGCTGACAGATCTCAGGACAGCCCCAATAAGCCTTGTGATTTGTTGTCAACAATGGCTGCTTATACACATCTCATCAAGATCCACTGTTTTCTTTTGCCTAGAGAGGTTCAATTCACTGGGATTTGTAATGGCGTTTTGTCTGGGTTATAGGCATAGGACAAACATAACTGTCTGTTTTTAATAGGAAAACTGTTGCGTGCGCTGTGGTTGAATTAGTTTTAGTTGAGATTTTATTACATAACATTGGCATTCTTTGGGATTTCATGCATCGGCCACAACCGCAACACCCCAAAATAAAACAACATAAGTAATTCATCATCTGAAGACAAAGGCAGTTTTCCTTTTTAAAGAATGACTGCTGTTTCTTTTAACGGTTTGCTAGTTACAATGCTGCCATAATGTGTGTCTGGGTTCTGTAGCTTTGCTGCTATGGACGTAAATCAAACAATTGGATCCGGAAGCTCAGACAGACCTCAAAGAGATTGATGCACCCATCCATCCATCCATTATCAGAACCGCTTATCCTATGCAGGGTCACGGGAAGCTGGAGCCTATCCCAGCTGACTTTGGGCGAGAGGCAGGGTACACCCTGGACAGATCGCCAGTCCATCGCAGGGCTAAATGTATTATTATTATTATTATTATTATTATCATCAATCTAAGAATAAGGGGGCAAAAAACCTTTGATGACTTTAAAACAAATTTATTGTTTGTTCAGGGAGCTGATTCACATAAACCTCAATCAATACAGTACGGCTCACCATTTCCACACCTTGCCCTCTCGTCGTCCTGATCATTGTCAGATAAAGTTTTTGTTTTTTTTCTTCCTAATGTCATACACCCCACTTTCACTCTCGCTAGCAGACAAACACTTTCACACACACGTATCCACTGCAGCTGGTCACACCAGCTCAGAGTGGGTAACAAACCAATCAGGAAGGGGACTCTTCAAAACCCCAAAAAACGTAAAAACGCCAGCTTCTAGCTTACATCTCACACAGTAACACAGTCACAAACCTGCCAGAGGCTAACCCTATCACTATGTGAACGCTGGATTCAAATCTGAACGTGCAAAGTGGTCCCATTTAAGACAAGAGAGATTATTTTTTAGAGTCCTTTAGATCTTAGGACGTAACAATTACAAGAAAAGTTCGATACCCCCCCCCCCCCATTCATTCACTCTCATCTCCAGCACCATTGTTTCAGCTTAGAGGAACTAGCTAACAGCTACAAAATACTCGTTCGAGATTCACCTTGCTCAAACGCAAAACCAAAAATAAACAGAGCAATAATAAAAAAAATAACATAGCAGAGAAGGTTGGAATCCGATCACAATAGAGGAATTAAGATCACATTTCTTTTATCTTAACTAGCTTGTTAATAGAACTGTTGACAACTCTACTAGCATCAACAGTTTCATAGGTACACGTAATTATTATTATTATTTATAGATATATCTATACTCCATAAAATGGTTGGGTTCTTGTTGGGGTCAAACAGTCATGTTTTAAACATAATTGAAGCAGGAAACAAGCTTTGAAAATTCTCCATGACCAAATATGGACTTGTCTCCCATTAGTTCAGTGTACAGTTCAAAATGAACACTCATCTGAAGCAGAACATAGAGCAACCAGATTGGAGTGTCAATTTTAGAGCTGTATACCACCTGTAAGCCAGAGGTCATTCAAAAACGTGTAGGTTTGGAATACTTCAGACCGAGCCCTGCGAAAAACACTAATGTGTCGGTCCTGTGACAAGAGGCCTCTGAAGGCTTTGCTATTTAAAGAGTAGTTGCACAGGCTCACACAACGGAAGCAAACGTGTGCTCCAATAACAATGTCCAGCCCATAGACGGAGGACTGGTGACTTGGTGGCAGACTTTTCTTCCATGATCTGGTCCAATGTAAACAGCTTCTTTTTTTGTTTTTTTACAGAGGCAAGATAAGGAAGTAAACAGACTCTTTGGCACATCCTTACAGACTGGAGGATGCAGTGACAAGTTCTGATCGGACTATGTACAGACCGGTTCCCATGAGAAGCTACACTTCTAGCTGAAAGGAAAGGTCTTCATATATTACAGCTCAAATCCTGCATTTTTTTTACTCTTTGATGTCACAGACTGAAGTACATTTGCTATGCATAAACAAATATTAAAAACAAAATACACACACAACGACTGGGCACTTATATAAAGGTGCTATCTTGACGTACTTTTAAACATTCCGCCATTTTCAACTTTATAAATGACCTTACCACATTCAAATGTATAATAAATAAATAAAAATGATTTGGGTTTGTTGACAAGGCAGTAAAACGGCAAACAATTTCTGAATCGAGCAGCTCGAGAAAAACGCTGAACATTATTTGTGGCTCTGCTCTTTTAAATAGAAGAACAAAAATGAGGACAAAATGGAGTTTGGAATTGTTAGAACAACAGCAATTACAGCAACCTTGAAAGCACCACCGGAATGGATCAAGGTCCGGGAAACCGCTCATAGAATGCAACACTCTTCTTTAAAAAGGGACGAGCATCCCCAAACAGAAAGGTTGTTTGGCAAACACGTTCAACAATATAGAATTAATTTCCTTATATATATTTTTTTTTGCATTATGGACAATTCCCCTTTATCTTGACACACCAAGGAAGGATTTCACTGCAGCCAGCGCTATACAAGAGCAAATAACAAAAGCATAAAACTACAAACTCCAAAATAATAAAATGGCACAAACTCAGGGATAATACAGGTAGCGTGTATGAATTATTAAGTATTTGATAAGAGTAGGATGTATACGCTTAAGAATTCATCAGATTAAGTGCTGACAGCTACACACAGGAAAATTTCAGGAATAGTACATTGTGTGTGTGACTGCGCCTGTCAATCATACACACTAAAGTGAATAGGCGCTTCCCTTTTAGGGTGTGCTTTTTGTTTAGTGTCACCTGATCCATCATCAACCAATCAGGATTCTGTTGTTGAATCTTTGTCAAATATTCTGCCCTAATCGCTAGGTCATCAAAATAAGTGCTATTTGATAAAAATACATAAGGAAAGTGCCATATTAAACTTTCTTCTTTTCTTTTTTCTTTTTTTTAAAGTGATACTGTGTGTTTTAAGTCTTATGTAGACCAAGCATAATTTAATACAAATTAATTATTTGATCTCACACCTTTTTTGGGGGAGACTGACGCCGGAGCTAAAACTGGGCTCCTTTTCAAGTGCTTCTAGTAGAAGAGGACAAAGGATCCCAACTTTTAGTGAAGCACCGTTTAGAACAGGGAAGAATTTGCCTTTCTGGTGCAGGTCAAAGTTCAATAGGGGAGTGTTTTCAACCCCTAAAATCAACACATTAAGTGACAGGAAATGTTGCTGTCTATTAAAACCTGGACATACAAAGAAGGCATACCTACAAAAAAGAAGCTGTTCACCCCCGCCCCCCCACGCCTACACACACACACACACACACACACACACACACACACACACACACACACACACACACACACACACAAACAAACACACACACAAACAAACACACACACGTGTGCACAAACACACACAAAGTGAAACTGTTGTCCAGTTCCAATTGCCCATTCCTGTTCATCTGATAAGCTCAGAGCAAAGCCCTGTTCCCATAGCAATGGGGATTTGTAACAGTCAGAAAATCTGCATGGAAGGTGCTTGGGGCTCAGGGGAATTCTTTGGGGGACGCGAAACACTCTTCCTAAAGTTCAAAAGGCCAAAAGGAACAAGGAGGATGGAATAAAGGCATAGCAAAGGCAAAGGTTGAACAAAAAAATCGATGGTTGTCGGTTCGGGACTCGTCGAGTTTCACAAAGCCTGGGACGGGACTGTGATCGGGATGGGGGAGGGAGAGACCAGGGGCTGGGTGGAGGCCGGTGCTGTCGGAGTGGCAGTGACAGTGGCGTCCGACCCCGTGGGTGGGGTGGGAGGAGGAGGAGGGCTGGAGGAAGGCTCCGGGACGGGGTCGTTCTTAACCGGGGGGGGGGGAGGGGGTCCTTTGGGTGGTCGATGGGCCGGTGGGAGCGGTTGCACTGAGCGTGGCGGCGTCGGGTTCCGGCTGTTTCTCCGGCTGGGCCGCGGAGTCCACGGCGGTGGCGGAGGAAGGTTTGCCGTAGTTAAGTTGGAGGATGTGCTGCTGCAGGTGTCGGATCCAGTCCTCCTGCACGGACAACGGGCCGTGGAACTCCACCTCGCAGAACCTGCAACGGACGCCATGGAAACACTCAGAACACCCGCATGCTCCAAAACACAGAATTAAGTTACCTTCTTTCTTCTCTTTCTTTTTTTTAAGTTGGTAAGTAATGATGTACAGATTTCCGGAAAGACGCAAAAGGTTTACAATCTAATGTTGCAGAGCGGAGCCAGATTTTCATTAAAAGCTTTATATGCTGCAGTGACATCAGAGGAAAAGCACTCATTCACACAGGGTTCCAAATCCCCAAGGACACTTTGCTCTCAATACAGTGCATTAGGGCCAAAAGTAGAGTGCCTGAGTGTTTGGGGAACAGGGGGCCGTTTAAGACCGAGACAACCAGTTCACTAATCCTTAAGTCCAGAAGGAGAATCAACCCACCTGCATTTCAGGGTGTAGAACTTGCCCACTAGTTTGACCAGGGGCGTGGAGGGCGGTTTGGGGACCAGAGCAGGAATGGTCCCCGTGCGGGGGGGTTTAGCCGGCCCACTCTCCCTCTCTACCCCTTCTGGGTGAGACGGGTGTTTAAGGGGCCGTCGCTCAAAACCTTGAGCAGATATAGAAAAGAAAACAGGATATAACCCAATTGAGGAGTAATACATAATATAATATATAAAATGATAATATAACATATTATACAACGGTATAGATTTTGCCTCTGTTTTGCTTCAATAAAATCACACAAACCAGGTATCAAACCAAATGTATTGTAGAGTCGAGCTTTGCTTTTTAGCAGACACTCTAAAGCGGTGGTTCCCAATCCAGTCTTTAAGTAACCCCAGCCATGCCAGGTATTCAAGCTGCCCACGTCCTAGCACACCTGGTGTAATTAGTCACCTACAGCAAGGCCTTGACTGATCGTACCAGGTGTGCTGGCACTGGGGTAAAATCCCATTCTTGGCATGGTTGAAGGTACTGGTTTGGGAACCACTGCCCAATTGTAGGGGGTCCCTTTGATAGGATAGACAAAACAGCTGATCATATGTTTATTACGTCAGCGTCTTTGAGGTGTTTTGAAAAGCGCTTTATAAATATAATGTATTATTCTTATTATTATTACGAACAAATTCACACCACCGACCCCTCACCTCGTGGCAGGCGAACGTTGAGCTCGCTCCGGGCCACCTGAGCGTGTGGCGGCGGGGCGCTGTGATTCCCGTGGCGACCATGGCTGGGGGCGGGGCCACCGTGGCTGGACCGCGAAGAGTACAGGGCGACCGGTCCGGAGCCGGATTCACCGTCCGCTGCTTTGGGTGACCCCAGGGTGACCTCTCTTCCTACTGGTCGAGCCTGGTTCAGGCCCAACGCCGACCACTGGGCTGAGGTGGTCCTGTGGGATGGAGCGTGGTCCGAGTCGGACGGCGGGGAACGAGGTGAGCTGCTCTTCTAGAACAGTAACGAGGGGATTTAGTCAACGATCAGAATCAGAGCACATACATCCATCCATCCATCCATTATCAGAACCGCTTATCCTATGCAGGGTCGCAGGGGAGCTGGAGCCCATCCCAGCCGATTTTGGGCGAGAGGCGGGGTACACCCTGGACAGATCGCCCAGTCCATCGCAGGGCTAACACATAGACATAAAACAACTCACACAAACACATTCACAACGATGGACAATTTAGAGTCACCAATGAACCTACATGTTTTTGGACTGTGGGAGGAAATCGGAGTACCCGGAGGACACCCACGCTAACCCGGGGAGAACATGCAAACTCCACAAAGAAAGGCACTCAGGTGGGGACTGAACCCAGGACCTTCTTACTATGAGGCAACAGTGCTAACCACTGCGCCACCATGCTGCCCATCAAAGCACATTCTCTGTGTTATTTATTATTCATTAAAAGACACTAAGAAAATCTGTTGAGAAAATATTTTGGTGGCATTGTCAAGTTCCATGCTCGATAATAGGATGAATATGAAGAGGCCATTTACTTTGGTACAGCTGTGGGTATAGACAATCCCACAATGAGATTACAAGGACACAGTGAGGTTTAATCTAGTCTGTATGTGTGTCACATCACAGCACAGGGAGTGACAGTGACGCAAATGCACTGGAAAACTAATTTAGGGTGGAAAGGACAAAAAAAAAAAAAAGAAGGTACATTTCCATCAATAGCCAGGGTGCTATAATTTATCTGAAGATGAAACATAAGCTTCAAGGCTCCGCGGTTACTATGGAAACTATCTAAGTCAATAGCTCATTTCTGGCATATATCCCCGCAGGGATATTTGCCAGTGTAAAAATGTATGCTCTGTTCAGACTCTTACAGGCGTTAAGGTAATATGACCCGTGTGTCGGGCTCACTTGCACATCTATTGGTTTCTACACAACGCCTGCTTGTAGGAGGCAACATCATAAGCACTGTAAATATTCAAATCTTTTCTTTGCTTATTTGTCGATTTATTGTTTTCCTATGCCAGTTGAGTTACGGGCATCTGTGTGTGTGTGTGTGTGTGTGTATGTGTGTGTGGGGCACCTTCTTGGGGGTGGAGTGGCTGCCCTGCATGTAGCTGCGGTGCATCTCCACCACCTTATGGGGCCGGCTGCGCATCCAGGCGCTCAGCGTCTCAATGGGGGAGCCGTTCACACACCACTCCGTCACGCCGAACTGCCGCAGGTGGGCGCGCGCGTGGCTCGCCAGGGCCTTGCGGTTCTCGAAGTAGAAGCCGCACAGCTCACAGCTGGCATCTTGGAGAGGAGGAGGAGGAGGAAGAGGAAGAGGAAGAGGAGGAGGAGGAGGAGGAGGAGGAGGAGGAGGAGGAGGAGGAGGAGGGAGGTTAGTTTGGAGGAGAAGGGTGAAGGATGTTACACAGGGATTCAAATGTGAGAAACGATACAAGTGACATATACCGTGTCTCAACGATATTATACCCGCTCTGTTCAAATGAAGGCAGTATTTATACATGAACAGGGAGGGATGATTTGATGAAGTCGTTCTACCTTGATGACCGCCTCCATGTTTGTCTGGGGAAGACTTCCCTTTGAAGGAGAAGTCGTGAGGAAGAGGAGAGAAGGTCTTGGGCTGAGGTGGTGGTGGCGACCGCGTGCTCTCCAACGAGCAGCTGTCCTCCGAGAGGGGTCTCTTGCCCAGAGCAGAAACCCCGAAAAACTTGCCCGGAGGCGGGGTGGCCGACAGCCCCACCGCCCCCAGGCCGTGTTTGTGGAGCCTGGATCCAGAGTGCAGCAGGTTGAGTGGAGACTTCCGGGAGAACTTGGGTGACTGGAAGCCCAGCGAGGCCAGACTGCTCAGGCCCCCAAGGCCCCCTAGGCCATCCCAGGTAGGGCTGGACTCCTTCTTCACCCCCTGGGCCGGAGAAGAGGAGGAGGAGGTGGAGGAGGACAGAGTGGTCCCTCTCTTGTGCATGATCTCCCTCAGCGTGTCGATGGGGGAGCCGTTGACGGACCACTCGGTGATGCCCATCTGGCGGAGGTGGGAGCGGGCGTGGCTGGACAGGCCTTTGCGGTTCTCAAAGTACTCGCC
>JAVQJS010017071.1:0-19877 GCA_036024795.1 Galaxias rostratus | reverse complement strand
TGAGCAGAATTAAAGCACAAAGTATATTCATTCTACCAAAGAACCTGAGTCTGCCTAATTCTTCGGTGTCTGACTGCAAGTGGATCTCTTAGTTTGTTTCCTGAGGAAGTCGTGACACTCTGTCTCTCTTTCTCTCTCTCTGTCTCTCTCTCTCTCTCTCTCTCTCTGTCTCTCTCTCTCCTCTCTCTCTGCCCACACATGTATTTAATTGTAGTATGAGTGCCTCAGCACAGAGGATATCTAATGAGTGTGCCTGCGGCTAGTGTGAAAGACCCCTGGGCTCAGAGGTTATGTTTGTGGGGATTCAGGCGTAGGAGGCTGAGACTTATTCAGCTCATCCGGCTGATGTCCTAGTCACTTGTGGTTGTAATGAGAGGGAGAGAGAGAGAGAGAGAGAGAGAGAGAGAGAGAGAGAGAGAGAGAGAGAGAAGAGAGACTGTGGTGCTTCATGTTACATTGGTTTGGACTTCACATCCTTCCATATCCCTTTGGATGGAGGTCAGTGACTGTAAGTCACAGGTAGACCACCACACATTTATAGAGAGAGAGAGAATGGCTGGGGGGGACCATTGCCTTAAAAGTTAACAGCTAATATTTGAAGTAAGCTTGTGAAGTGTCACAAACCGGTTCCTTTGATGTAATTGAATTTAGTTTAAATTAAGTCTACCACCATTTCTATTGCCTGTCTCCTCTGGGGTTACGTTACAATAGAGCGTTAAACAATAACAGCCAGTGGTAGAGCATGGACATTGTCACAATAGCAACGACCATTTTAAACCAGCACAGAACATATATAACATGTCTACGTACAGGCACCACTGTGCATTTTTTATTCCTCTGTAAAGAGGCTTGGCGAGTCATGTCAAAGTGCATTAGCTCGTCTTACTGCAGCCGCTTGCCATGGAGCGTGTAAGTGGGCCGCTCCGTTTATCTCTCTGCTGACGACGCCACACAGCATACTGAAGATCTCTGTGGCACGCTGTGTGTATAGTCGCCATATGTAAACGCTCTGAAAGGCTCTCCTTCCCACAGATGACGAGGAGGTGTGTGACAGGGTTAGCCAAGCTTCGCTTGATATAGCTTTGGAACATATGGCGGATTCCTTTGTGGGAATATTTTACTACGCTGTGTAATACTACGTCGCTCTTGTTTTGGATCCTACAGGGTCGCACCTTCTCCATTTTACTGATCAATTCGATGAATGTACATACCCATGAACACATGATGCCTTCTGTTTAGTCTAGAACATCTGTATACTTGAGGGCTGCAAAGGCAATGCTAATGACACAAGTGTCCAACCAAGACACTAGACGGCTGAGTGTGCTTCTGTCACCGAATTCGATCAGCGGGAACTCAAGACCGCTAACGCCGGCCAAACGACATCCCACCTTCCGCCTGTTCGGTCCCTTGACCCCGGGCTTCCGTGTCCATGACTCCCTGTTCCAGGTGCCGCAGGATGAGTGGAGCGGTTACCCAGGGGAGGGCAAGGACGACGAGATTCCCTGCCGGAGGATGAGGAGCAGCAGCTACGTCAAAGCCATGGGCGATGAAGAGAGCGGCGAGTCCGACTCCAGCCCCAAGACGTCCCCGCAGAAGATGGCGCGGCACGACGCCCTGCTCAAGGCCGTGGTCCCCAGGCCCAGGGAGCTGCTGGAGTCCCAGAGGTAACAAACACACACACACACACACACGCACGCACACACACACACACATATATATATATATATATATATATACATATATACATTCAATCACAATAGGGCCATAATGCAACTCATGACTGCATACCGCACAAGAGACCTGCATTCCTGAGTGGAATTTGTATCATGATTTGTTTGGATCAGTATTGGATATGATGCACTTAAGGCCTATGCAAGCCCGTTGGACGGAACCTTCTGCTGTCAAAGTCCTCGGTCAGCATCAGTATTCACTTCAGTAGCTCCAGGAGGAAGGCGATTAGATTAATGTAGGCCCAGTGAACCAAGCTGGGGGAAACTCACGTTTAGTTTATATTACTCTGAGCAATGGAGGGAATGACTTTTAAGAGGAGTGCACCAGACAGGACGCAGGCACGACCACAGAATGAAAACAACAATCATTTGATCATGGAGATCTAATGGTTATGTCTATAACGGCATGCCATTGCAACATCATCATTATGAAATTAGATCACGACAATAATAGTGTTACCAGGAAGGTCAGGGAAATTCCAACATTCAGCAGTAATGGTGCAGATGAAAGAGATCACAGTCCCAAATTGTTCAGTGACAGCACGGTTTTATTTCCAACCTTTTCTAAGGCTACAAATTGTATGTATTTCATTCGATCTGCCTTTTGTAGCGATGCACTTTTCTCAGGGAGGGAAATTAAAGCTGGAAGGAGTGCAGTCACTATCGCCTTTCCTGCTCTCCGGGCACTTGATTTTTTGATAAGTCATTGATGTTTCTGTGTTTGCCCCGATGTTGTCCGCGTTTCGTTGTGACCTCGATGTCTTGTCATTCGTCTTCCGAAATAAATCATGTGGCAGGGACAGACGGCAAACAATGGTTAGCATGTTTTGCAATTGATTGGAAGATGTTGTCATTTTATAGATGGCTGGTGAGGATCCTATCTACAGAGACATTATGCCTTGTCTAAACGGGATAACATTTCTTTCTCAAAGGAAATTTAATTGCTCATTTTGTGAGTGGTTGCTTTCCCCTTTTTATTCGCATGGGTATCATTTAGGTCCTAATCATAGGTTTATGTCTGAAATAAAAAATAACATTATATTGTGTTGTGCAAACCCATCTTATCCCGTGTTCCTGTTGAAGCAGCAGGTATTGAGAGAGCACACATTCATTTTCATTTCCCATCAAAGGAGCTCGTTCTTCTTTGTTCGGGGCAAAATATGAAAACAGTAATTACAGGGGCCTCTGGAGTTTATTAATGTGCCGTTGTAAAAAGCTCTACCCGGACCAGCGCTTTCCAAAGCCATTCTTTTTGGTCTGCCTCATGAATACTGCTGTGTCAGCCATTATAGTGCATTGACTGAGCGGGTCTGTGGAGCAAGGCAGTGCTTCCTTTAGATTAGAGGTCTCTATTAAGTGTTGGCCTCGTCCTCTGATTATATGGTGCGTCTTCACATTTCTCATTTGAAATGGACGGGTGCCTTCTTGTCTCTATCATTTCTTCACTTTTAATGGTATCGATCCTTCTGTCTCTTGGCCGGTTGATTGTTCCTTTTTTAAACCGTAAAGATGCACGTAGAATGGGCTATTGAGATCCCTTATACGGCACATTGTGTAGCCATCTTGTTCCTGTCACAGAGCTCCACTCTGCAGTCGGTGTTCGGCAGCTAAGGACGTCCCCTACGGTGAGCTCCCAGTTCAGCATGGTTTTGATTCCGTCCCAGGAGGGTTCAGACTGTTTCAGTCAGGCCCAACCCCTCCTCGCTTGCCACCCCAGCTCGACTTATTGGAATTCAGCGCAGGATGTGAAATCACTGTTCTGTCACAGAGAAGCATTTCCGTGCAGCACTGATACCGCAGCGGGGGGCATGGGCAGAATGCCTAAATTCCCCCTCGCATTCACGCGACCTCATCGACTCCAACGCACCGACACCTCTGCCGGTTACCACGGTGCTCGGCTCCCGCCTTGTTCGCAGTTTCAAGTGCTAATAACGTACTGGTGATGATTGTTCCGGTGTATGTGTCCTTTGTTTCCATACCAGGGCCACGTGATTCATGCTGATGGACGCTAAATTGGAGCGGGCGTCTTGTAAATGAGCGGCACTTACATAGTTAGTGCCATGATCACTCCGGCAGAAGATTGGAAATGATCCCAGTCCCTGCCTAGAGATGCATGGGCCCACTTAAATTCTGTTGTTAGAATACGGGCCACATATCACTGCTTTAAATGAATCCCACCGGACTGGTAGTGGAAACAACATTTTGTGTCAGGCATCGACTGGGAGCGCTCGCAGCTCCCACCATCTGTCCGTTTGGAATGGCTGTAAGTGGAGAGTGATTTGTGAGGCTGCAATGGATATCAGTGGCAGTTATTGTTGGCCTATATTCAGAGATCCTTCTAAACTGTCTTTCTCAGTGGCGTGTCTGAGAGCCTGCTGATCCCCATTGAAGGGCTGATATTGACCCGTATGGATCGCTTTGTGCCGCCCGCCTCGGGCTCCATTCACAGCAACACTGGCGCTGCCGAGGCTGGGGACTGGGCTGCTGTTGCATTCATTGCTTCTCCCCGGGGTGCCATTGCTGCACTGCCTTGGTGAAGCCAGCCTAAGCACAGTTTTATCCATCAGTATTGATGATGTGTGCTCCCGTCACCCAACCCCACTGAAATGTCATTTGGTATTAGTTTATAGCCGAGGCCTTACTGGACATGAAAGGACTGTAGGGCTAAATCTATTTTGGTGGGTTAATCTGCGAGCGACCGTGTATTACTCCAAACGAGCCTGATCCACGCGTTCCTCTGCTGATGACGGCGAGCTGATTAGGTAGATAGGAGCACGCTGTAATGTCAGGCAAAATGTACATTTTGGTGACAGCCCCCTCTCCCCGTGGCCAGGCGTCCCATGTATTTGTCTGAAGGATCGGATATCCACACCTGAGTGCCACTGCCGACGTAAGTGGCACCTGACAAGAGAGCTCCAGCCGTGTCACGGCCCGACACGCTTGCTGGCCCGGAATTGTGCGTTGCCCTGCTAGGTTATCTTCCCCGTCTGGAGAAAAGGGATGCTCTGCGGGGGCGATGGCGGTTGGCCGGGGTGTAAATTTTACAGCAAAGGGTCCCTGGAGCTAATGGTGTTAAAGTGAGAACAGCCCTTCAGTTGGTGTCGTCAACTTCATCCTACCCCCCTCCCTTCTCTCTCTCTCTTTCATTCTCTCTCTCTCTCTCTCTCTCTCTCTCTCTCTCTCTCTCTCTCTCTCTCTCTCTCTCTTTGTCTCTGAAGCAAGCCAGATTGCCGGCCTTTCTTCAACTTCTCACTAATAAAGAATACATCAGAATCAATCAGCCGCATGTCTCTCCAGGCGCTTTCAGGTGGAAAGCATTCTGCTTTCAAAAGGAATTTGACGTGGAGATCATTTCGATTCATAATCGTGGAAACCCCCCTGTTACTGCTCATGAGTTGTGGTCTCTGTCTGAAATGAATGAAATGTCTATTGGATTTCTCGACAGGATACAAGCACCTGCCAAAGTAATTTAATGGAGATATTAATGATGATAAGAAGGGAACGGACCTTTGGCGAAAATCAACAGTAATCACATAGAATGGGAGTGAAGAAGTCAATCAGGTTTGATGAATGGAGTCTAGTGGCCACCACAGAGACCCATTGAAAACGCAGACATGCAAAGCTCTCTCCAGTACCCCGCACTGTCTTTGTAACGGGTGGCTTCTCGTTAGGTGACGTTGCATGGCAGGGTCGGAGGGACGTGAGGCAATCAACTGCTGCTATTTTTGGACGGTAATTTAAAATAACACATGTTCACTTTCTCCCCTGTTTGTTATTAGCCTCTCAAGTAGAAGTCCTAATAAATCCACAATGAGCACACACAAAGCATTTGTTAATTTCCTGCTTGACATAAAGGCATCGCTCATTTAGACTGCATCTAATAGGAATTCCCTTCTCTACAATCTCAAGGTCAGAGGAATCTACGCATGTGTTATGTCATTGATCGTTGGCTAAGCGTGCCATTTACCATGCTGTGCATAGTTAGCATTCCCATCAGGCTATATTCCAAATAGAACTGCGTGTGACATAGCTGCATTTAGTTGTGTAAATGTTATGCTGAACACATTCAAGGCGGCAGAAGTGATGTGAAATATGTAACACATAGAAACATATATTCTAATCCGGGATGCGTCCCGATAGATTTTAGGATGGGGCTGCATTCCCTTGTCATCTTTTCTGGACAGTGCCAGTAAGAGAATGCTGTGTTCTCCACAGATATTTGTGGTCTGCACTCTGCACTGCTTGTCAGCTACACAGGCTATCTGCTGACTTCCTGGTTACAGCCAAATGGACAGATTTCCCAAAAGTCCCATTTTTGGAGCTCTTATGTACTGACCCTCGAATGAATGCCTTCTCTCACTCGTTTCGGGGTTCCGTCCACGCACTTTCTACCAGCCTCAGCATTGCCCTTCCCCTATGCACCCTCAAAGTGCTCCCCTCTTGTGCTCCCCTCTTTAATATCCAGAGCTCAACAGCTTTTGACGGGGGACGCTTTTGTTTAACCAGTGAAATAATACGTCGTCTTTCCCAATTAAAGGAGGACGGAGAAAGGAAGTGCGAGATTTCCATCATCTGGTATTTTAATAACGCGCAAGAATGGAAGCGCATTATCAACAGTTTAAGAACATAAAGACATGGGATTGGGAGGACATTTATAAAAGGTTAGGTCTATTGTGAAAAAAAATACTCATTTCTAGTTTTATATAAAGGACATCTGCACTAAGTGTAGATAGATAGAGTAACACCCATTTTATGACTCGGCCCTTGTGCCTGGAGCTCGTTTCGTCTATTGTTCTGCAGAGACGTAAAATAAGTATTTCAGACTTACATTACTTTGATTAATCAACCTTAATTGGTCATTGGGATAGGCTAAGTTTGAAGATGGACTGTACAATTTTGTTTCAATGTTTTGTGTTTATTTCAATACCTTAAGTGTTCTATTGACATTTGTGTTATTGTCATTGGTATAGCAGTTATATGAAAGCCTATTTGCACCTAATGTATCTATGCTCATTAATTCACTTTATGGTTATACGTCCCATTGCATTTACGGTGTGTTTGTGTAAGTGTCCATTAGATAAGCATGACTAGAATAAATTAAGCAGCACAAACAGTCAAAGCAGGACATCTCTACATCTTATCATGAATCCATAGTGATAACATGCTGAACGATACCACCTTAATGTTTGCAGTACATTGGTAAGCATCCCAAGCAAACAAGTAACGCCCCCCCCCCCAAAACCCCATACCAAGCAGGGCCGGGCAGCAATGCCACACTCCTCTCCACCGGTCACAATCACACCAAACTCCATTCGCTGGACCAAGTAACTCTCCTTTTCTTCTTTACCCACAGCTCTTACCGTTTGGATAAAATGAACAGTGACGTGCGTAACTACATCACCAATTTTGCTGCAGACTTAAGGTGAATGCGAGCGCAGTAGCTTTAACTCCGCTTCCTCCCACCCCTCCGTTAGACCCAGGAGGGGTGGGGGGCGGCCGCCATGTTCATAATGGTCGGACCCATGAGTCAGCTGGCCCTGCTGGCATTCTCAGTGCGAACACTTCCTAGAAGAAACACGCCTACCAGTCCATGATAGGTCGACTGGGGCCATCTTTTAGCATGAGCAAGGCCTACAGCACACAAAGTAGCATCTGAGTTTTTCCACTCATGAATTTGATTTTGTGCACACCAGGTTTAAACGGTACTTAGTGGGTACAATAGTGTACTTTGCAAGGGGTATTTCATTAGAATACACGAGTTCCCTGTCTTCTGTAATCTAATGCGAAGAATTTGTATCACCCATTAATGCTTTGTAAATACAAGTCTGTCAAGGCAGTAGGTGATTTTAATTATATTAACATTTTCCATTATATAAAAAATATCAGTTTTGGTCTCCATAGAAAATCAGACTGAATAGTGTTAACTTATCTCTGGGTGATTTCAATCTGTTTTGAGAGGAAGTCAATTTTGTCATCTTAATGTACTCTTATCTATTCCCCTTTCTCTCTAAATGGGGTTGTTTCCATTTCATGAGAAATTTTAACAGACATTGTTTACTTCTTGCTAGCCCGAGCAGTCTTCTTTGCCCTTCTTTGGCTGCACATTTAATTGACCTGGCTGACACTGACACGTTCATAAATTCCAGTTGGTTAACTAGCTCCTCATTCGCATTCCCCTCAGTTTTAAACATTGATTGGATGGTTCAGCACAATAGCTAATCGAATTGCCGTTTCAAGGATACTATTGAACACAGCAATGGTTTAGAGCAGTGGTTTAGCAGGGGGAGGTTCTCCTCATAGGGAACGCAATTTCATAATCAGTCTCACTCAAGTTCAGCTCGCTGAGTGGATGGTATATGCTGTTAGGACTTAATTGTTTTTGTCCCTTTGTTCCACCTGTGGCAATATGTCAAATTAGTTGTTATTAGCCTAGTCGTGTTTGATTGGAATGATTTATGGATTTTCTTCCCATGAGTTTCACCCACTCCCCCTTTCTTTCTGTCTCTGTTCAGTCAGAACTACCACTTGCAAGCTAGAGACATGCACCCGAGCCTTGCCCTGGAGCCCTCCAACAACTACAACTCACCCAAGTTTCGCTCCAGAAACCAGAGCTACATGCGAGCAGTCAGCACCCTTAGCCAGGCTAGCTGTGTTAGCCAAGTGAGCCAGGTGAGTGTGGGCTGGGATTATCAGGTCATCAGATGTAGATGCCTGGAACACCATTTCCTTTTGTTTAAACATTGAACAGTATCTGTATAATCAAGTCAAAATACTCCATATAGGTCAATCTATCCATAGTTGTTGTTGCTGCTTCAACGGCAACCTAATTGTCATTTTGATGTTTGGCCATTGTGTCTTTTATGAGCGGGGGTTGTATTACTTTAAGATGTATTCATTTTTATGGACACATGGGTTTTTAGATTTGCATTAGGTTTTAAAAATGACCTCTCTCTGCCTAATTCCCTGTTTCTGTCTCGTCCTCAACGGCACTTTGGGACCATTAAGAGATAAATCATCTCGCCGTAGAACAGGATTGCTATCTCGTAGGAGTATCCAAAGTTCCACATGGGAATAGGAGTTGCCCATCAAACCATATCTCAGCATTTCAAGATCTGTATCTGATATGATCAGATTGATGCTTTTTTTCTTCTTCTTCTTTTTTTTTATCACGATCAGGACAATGACATTTTTGGCATAGATTAAACTGGTTTTGTTGAAACAGTGTTAAACTGCAACGTGTTGACCTTGATGTCTTTTATTTCATGCTTCATAATTAAAGTGGATTAACTACTTTGGCAAATTTAATTAGCCCAAAAGAAATATGCTGATGAGCACAGTGTAAATGGTGCTTCTCATTTGCATTTAAAGATGACAAATACAGACTAATTTTACTGCTAACCTTTTGGCTAACCTCTTTTAAAAGTATTGTCCTCTTTGAATAAGTCTGCTCATGTGTTTGAATTGATATTTGCAAGCAAATTGATTTCTAATTAAAAAATATTGTTTTTTAATATTTCGATAAACAAGATCATTTATAAACGTACCGGTCTTTGACTGTTTTTTTTTGTAGGTGAGCGAAACAGAGATTAATGGACAATTTGAGTCTGTGTGTGAATCGGTGTTCAGTGAGGTGGAGTCCCAGGCTATGGAAGCCCTGGATCTCCCTGGCTGCTTCAGAACCAGGAGCCACAGCTACTTACGGGCCATTCAAGCTGGCTTCTCCCAGGACGATGACTGTCTCCCCTCCATGGCCTCCTCCACCTTCACTTCCACAGTTAGGTCCACAACAGGTAAGGAGTGGGAGGAACAGACACCGTAGATAAATCCTTGTTGAACGTTCGCTTTGGCAAGGCACTTACTTGAGAGCAAAAATATGTTTGCATACGCCAGCAATTAGCTTTGTGTGTCCTATTGAAACCTATAAGCACTGGCATGCAAATCCACTCAATGTAAGAGAGAACTTTGGTTATCGTGGTTAAATGTTCTGCTTCATCGATGTGAAATGGGAAATGGCTCCTTGTCTTTTGCATAGAACCTATTTGGATGTTTCCATTGTCTTATATTTTTTTAACATTAAGTCTGTGAGTTCAAATTCATCGAACTGTATTTTCAATACAGTGCTTCATTTGCTCATTCATTGGATGCATCAGGGAGTAAAGATATGAACCCTATTGAAAGCGTCTGTCAGGACATTTTGTATAGTTGTTATCAATAGGGAAAAAAATGGATATACTTGTCCATTTCAGTTTGGATTTTGAATTATTATTTCTTTTTTTATGCCACAAAAGGTGAATTTTAATGGCCTTTTTGGTACAACTAAGCACTGGTGCGAAAAAAGTTTTTTTCCAGACATACTGCACACAGTAATGCACATGGTTGATTGCAACAGCAATTCCTTTGAAGTTTTCCTTCAACAGCTTCTTCAGTTTACTTGACTGTTGTCTGAATTGGACAGTTATGAGTTCATGATTATGTATTATGATTAAAGAGTTCGTATTAAATGAAGTGCATATTGTTTTGTCTAGACATAGATTTTGTTTAGAAAGATAGATCAAAAGAAATTGTAATACAAAGTGACATTTTATAATTTGTAAATTACTGTTGATATTCTACTGTTTGAAATACCATAATGGTTGCTGGAATTGCAGAGGATACATGCCCACTAGCCTGCAGCTGAAGAATATTTTGTGATCAAAAGAAGAAGATATCCAAGTGTCTGGAAAAGAAGACCAAGTGGATTCATCTTCACTTTGCAATGGATTTACAACTAATTATATACGGTCGCTCTGAAAGTTAGTTGGCTGGTTTAGAGGTGTGGCCCTCTGGAGATTTTTTTTGTTTTGTTTACCATATCTGAAAATGCTGCTTTACTTACACTGCTTTCTCAATAAACTAAACGTATACATTTACATTTCAGTTCTAAACTGAGGTTGGGGTTATATTTTATTTTTTCCTTTCTTCTGAATGAGTGGCAAAAGATGGTTCCCCGTAAACCTCAGAGGTATCGTTCTTACTGGACCTCACGTGTTCAATAGGGTTCATACTGTACTTCCTGATTGAAGGGACGAGGTTCCAAAAGCTTTTATCATCTTTGCCTCTTTTCATTGCACAAAGTACATATTTGTTTATGAATAGCATGCACATGAGAGTTTTTTTCCCTCCACCTTAATTACTTGTAATAATATGCATTCCTTGTGGTTCTAGATTGGGGCAATGTGGAATTTTACTTTGTGCATTGAAAAGAAGTGAATACTGCATGATACTGATAAACAATTGAGAACGCAGTGTAAACCATTATTACTATGAGTCAAAATTTGAATTTTATTTAGGTTTTACTTTATGTAAAACATTAAATACTCAACATGTCTGTATTGCAAGATGACTTGCGTTTATATAGGTGAATTCTAAAACTAGTACATACATGTAATGAGAATACTTTTTTAAATGAACATATGCAATTGTCTTATTTTGACTCATAAAGTATTTTGTATTTCACTGCATTATTTGCATTTGAGCTTGTAAAAGCAAATTATCTCCAGCTGCTCACACCTGAGGTCACATTACAGGTACATACAGTGTTTACGTTTGTCTTCCAGAGGGAAGTTATGTTCGGGGAGACTGTTTGTCTGACAAGGCCATTGTACGTGAGGATTTGGCAGACAGAGTCCCATTGGCACACGATGATCTAGGCTGCCCCATCAGAAGAGACAGACTTTACCGCCAAGACAGTGTTGGAGCTACCGCCAAACCTATCTCTGAAATGGTTTCACCCAGGCTTTTTAGGTCGCCCAAACCTAGCCTTCAGGCCACAGAGAGGCCCTCACCTATAGCCATCCAGGCCAGTATTAAAGAGTCAGCCACGTTGGCTGCAGCTATCAGCATGCAGTGGAAGGAAGAAGTTTCTGCCATGCGGCGGGAGCTCTCTGATCTCAGGAGGGACCTTTGTTCTGAACTAAGGGCATTTAACAGTAACTTCAACACTTTCACAAAACATTACAACACGTGGTCCCCTCAGGGTGGCACAGGAACCGCTGAGGCAACTGGAGACCTCGGTGCAACTGGTGTGGAAAGGGGCATGGGCTTAGGGGCTAGGGTGAAGAAGACCCAGGTTCCTACAGTATCTGTTGGGACTCAGGCCAGGAGCAAGGCCCTGATCAGACAAAGCACGGCTGATGCAGCTGTCATGTGTCCAGAGGAGACAGATGACCAAGAGAAGGAAAGAGGGGCCCGTAGACGACTTCCCAAACAGATGTCTATGGACCCAAGCATTCTATCTCGGCCAAACTCGCTGTATGTGGAAAGTGCCATACCTATTTCTCTAGATCCATTACCAATAAAAGTAGCAAAGGCCAAACAAAAAGCAGAAACACAACCCACACGTGTAACCTTACAAACTGTGCATTCACCGGAGCCACTAGACCAGACCATTGTGATCCCAGATCTAGTTACTTCAAGACCAGTCACTGCAGTTTCACAGCTGGAAGAACTTCCCTTTAAAAGCCCATTCATTACAGAGCCAATAGAACAAAGCACTGCATGTTTTTCTCAGACATTCTCTCCAGACTCGGCAAATCAACATCATGCAGGTACCAAAACAATTGAATTTGAAGATTTGAATCCCAAAACACACCCCGAAATAGAACCACTGGGCAAAGAGAAGAAATTCCTGCCCTATCCAGTTCCTGTTGTTACCGTATCCCCACCAGAGGACTATGAAAAAGATCCATTGGATTCTGAATCTGAGGATCTCAATGTGGTGAAGCCAGAAACAATCCCCCACGACCCAGAACCGATGTGTTCTCAAATTTCTCATCGAGGCGCAAACCCAATGTACACAACCAGGGTGTTTTTAACAGAATCAGTCGATACAGATCCATTTACACATGGTCAGTACGAAGCAGAAACACTTGATATGGTTCTCATTACTCCAGTTGATTTAGGGCCTAGCAACCAATGCCCATCTATTGTAGTGTCTGAGTACCTGGACCCCACATCATCATTGGATTCACCTGACTCCTTGCAAGACCCAAAATCATCAGAGACACCATATCAGTTAGACTTAAGTCTTAGTGGGGCCCGCCCCGAACCTCAAGATGATCTTGTTGACTCAGATTCTCCGGAGCCAGAGTGGCCACCCCTTCCGGAACCACAAGAAACAGCTGCTATGTTTCATGCAGAACTGGTCCATTTTGACATGGTTATGCTGACTTCACTAGATCAAGATGATCTGGACTCAGTCTTCATGGACCCAGAACCAGAACCCATGGACTTTAACAGTGAATCACCATTTGATTCAGTTGATTGTGACCCACCCTTACTCCAAACAGATTCCACCCAATCACCACAACCCGCTGATGACATGACCGCAATGTGTTCAGTAGAATGGATAGAATCTGAATGTTTAGACGTTATGGAGAGCTGCATGGCCGTAAAACCAGCAGAGCTACCTGCTATGTTCTTTGAAAATCCGGTTCCACCTATTATTGTAACTATATCCCCACCTAGTTCTGTATCTACTGAGCCAGATACTTGTCTAGCGGCGGATTCCTTGAGTGTGGAACCAGACCCTCCAGACCAGTCGGATCCTCCAACATGCGACACAGATCCATCTCCACCAGTACTGGTAAACATATCAGCACCGTTGGATCTGACTACCATGTATTCAAATGGTGGTGCAGAACCTCAGAACACAGCCATTATAGAGGGCAACGGTGTTGAACAGGAAAAGACCGCCCCTGAGAGCCCAAAAACATTGTCGTGGGACCAGGATTTTCTGTGGGGCAGGTGGCAGAAGAGAAACCAAGAACCGACCACTCTGAAGAGGAGTGCTAGCGTGGAGCTATGGAGTGGACGATATGAGTACAACAGTGCGGAGATCACATACATTTCCCTGACACTGTGAGCTTTTACTTTAGCTCATTCTCAGCAGACAAATGTAGCTCTAGAAGATTATAAACATATTATGCTTGAACCTGCTTGAGCAGAGAAATTTATATTAAAGTGTCTTTGAAATCACAGGAAGTTGATAGACCAACATCCATGTACAAAACTCTGCAGTACTTCCAAGAAGAGGAAGTACCATACTGTGTCAGTAGCATTAACAACAATTTTCCATGGAATGCCACGTTTTACTCCAATACTCTACGATTGTAAGGAATCCTGTTGAATGTACGTTATTTTAAGTGTATTACACATATAACAACTTAACACTTTGAAGTAACCGAAGCAGCTGTCAACAGCAACTTACTTTACAGATAGTACTGACAGTTTTCTCAAAGTACATCCTACAGGTTTAATAAGTGTACTTGTTCAATCAATATATGTCACAAGACACAATTCCCCAAACATTCTGTTGTGTGCCACAAAGTATTGACCGAAAACCCCCCTGTTTTGGACTGTTGAAATCTTTGCTGTGACTGTGAAAGTTTATTTTTCAGATATGTGATGAGTACTGTGCTGATTGCTGAACGCCACTCTGCAGTGGGGTGTAAATGTAAATCTTGGCAGTTATCATATAACTATAAATTCCAAGGACTTGCTATTTAACGTGAGCTGTTGGAACCACTTTGCCCAACACAAAAAGAGAAGCAGCCTTGCCAAATTCGATTTTCTTGTTTATGTAAATATAGAGCAGAAAAAAATCACATATAGTACAGGCATAAGCATAGACATGCTCATGCACTTTAAGCTCAATCATGCTGTTCTTGTCACATAGCCTGTACAGTTGCGAACTTCTGATACAACCTGAAAACCCTAAATGTATTGGTTACGGGAACTGGTGTGTTGTTTTTTGGCTATACAAAATAAAAGAACGCCCTGCTCAGGAATCAAAGACTGAGAATTTACTGTGGAACAGCAGATACTCCAGGATTATGAAGTGTGGAATTGTGTTTTTATTGACATTGATGTGTAACTCAAAGACTGTAAATTATTTTCTTATTGTAATTATTTATTGACTGTTTCATGGTATTTACATGTGTCGTTGAATGCTGAAAGTTTTCATGTAACAATATGATAATTGTTTTTAATTCATCATTGTTATTTTCAAGAGACTACTCAGTTTTAACTCCTCAAAGTGTCAATTCAGCTGCTAGCAATGTACACAAAAAAAGGAAAAAGGCAATTTGTATTATACAGTATCTTTGCTATTTAAAGACAGGCTTTGTGTGAAATGTCCCAGTGAACTCCGCACTCTAACAAAGTGCAGTCTAGAACAAATAGACTAGCAACATCACTGTAATAAGTGGATGTGTTCATCTCATATCCAGTCTGAGTAGTTCAATACTTGATAAATTCTCTCAATTTGACAAAGTCTTTGTTGAGGGAAATTCTTAGTTTGAATTGTCATTTTGTCAATATGTTTCTCTTCAGGAATACATATCTTGCTCTATCTTTTTATCCTGGTAGCATTTCGTTCTGAAAATAGTACTGTTATGTAGCCTATATTGCCCTTATATTATGCAATAACGTATAATTCTAAATAAGTAACTGCACCAAACCTCTTTCAGTACTTTGAAAGTTGTTGCTGTATAAAATGTCTCTAACATTCAGATCCCATTTTTCTTCATTAGACCACACTGCTTTGCATGTCACTGCCTGTAGCACTTTTCAGAACAAACAAGAGCTCATGTTGTTTACTGTCCAATTCCCCCAAGAGATGCAGAAATGCAGGGCTTACAACACTGCTTAGGATCACACATGGTCTGTTATCACAATAGAGCTTTTACAGATGAGTTAAACACTGTGTGCTGTTGTGCTGCAGTGCATTGGGTCCATTTTTAGAGCCCACATCCAGATGAGCCATCCACGTCAACGCTAGCACCTTAAATTCACAATCCACTATTTAGAATTTGTTAATATCATTTTTAATTTTCATACATAAAGCCAAGCTGTACTGCCAGACACTTGTTATGTTTTCATTGTTTTTATTGCAGGAAGGTTTATTAATAGGTAAGAAATATGTTTGCCAAGTAGGTTTGGCTTATTTTGAAGAAACACTACCCTGTCAAAAGGATTTTCATTGATGTCTTTTTATAAGTTATATTGCATTAGTTTAGTTCGTAGCTAAAGCTTCACAAAGGTCTCCTGTGAATGATATGGGTTCTAAAGAGGTAGTCATAAAATACACATCCCTAAACCCCAGTGCTTTAGATATTTAAAACCTAGCTTGTTTATTATACACATATATTATTTTTTTACTATTTAAATTCCTACATCTGTAACATTAAAAAAGAACACTTCATTAAGCAAAAACACATTACCTGTAGTATGTATGCAAGAATGGTGCAGAACACATCTGACTGTTCCATTTTACTGTACATCTGAAGTCGATGCAAATGTTTGTAAGCAGGAAATGTTGGGGCAACGACGCCGCCCTTTTCAATGTCACTCGCTCAATTGTTTCCAGGGATCCAGTTTCACCTCCCCTCCACCAGCAGTATTGATCAGACCTTCCAGCAACCCCAAGGTAAACCTGCCATTATCAACCGGCTTTCCCAAATGGGCCAATGACTTCTCTATTAGCACAATAAAATAAAAATTGCAGGCAGCCTAAATTGCCTAAGTGAAAAAAAAAAATTTATAACTATAAATTAAACCTATGCTACTTGCAGCTGACATGTATTTTTTGCTGCCAAGGTTTATATATACATATATATATATATATATATATATATATGTATATCCATCCATTATCAGAACCACTTATCCTATGCAGGGTCACGGGGAGCTGGAGCCTATCCCAGCTGACTTTGGGCGGGAGGCAGGGTACACCCTGGACAGATCGCCAGTCCATCGCAGGGCTATATATGTATATATATACACTAAATATACACTAATAGTATATGTATGTATGTATGTATATATAAACCTTGGCAGCAAAAAATACATGTTAGCTGCAAGTAGCATAGGTTTAATTTATAGTTATAAAAAATATTTTTTCACTTAGGCAGTAGTATATATATATATATACTATTAGTGTATATTTTAATCTCTTTTTTTAAATGCTACAATTGAACCTTTTGCATCTGTCTAAAAAGACTCGTCTGTTACATAAGCGTAAAGTCACTTCATATGACCGAGCTATTCACACATTGATTTAATAGGTAGTTTCCTCAAATGAATTGATCACTTTTGTGTAATAAAAACCTGGCCATTAACCGCAGGCCAGGGTCTCTCTATCCGCACGGCTCTGTGGTCATTTGACACAGCATTATCCTTGACCCTTTGATGTCCGTAGCCACTATTGATTCATCGGGCACAGGCCCCTTAACTCGTTGGTTGATTGAGAAACAGCAGTTCAACGTAATAAAGCTCCCCAGGATCCCATCTTCTCTGCTGTCTGCTCCAATGGCTGAAGGAAAGGTTTGCAGAGTTCTTCTCTGCAAAGGTCTATTAACAAGTTCATTCACGGACCTCGGCTCTTTTTGATGCATTTATGAGAGTACACCTTTTCGTCTGGCGACACTGACCAAGACACTGAAACAGATGCTGTGTCGATATGCATGCAGTACAGTTTACACTTGCGCCCTCGTTTAAAAACAGACCTGTTGCTTTTGGATATCTATTCAATATATCAATATATGTCAATATGTCAATCGATTTAACAGCTTTGTCCAGAGGATGTTCTTACCAGAGTTCTTACCAAGGACAGAGTTCAGGGCATTTAACTATGACAAATTAGAGTACACATTATTACCAACAGTATTATCATTGCATTATCTCTGAACAGCAAGCACGTCTTTATGAGTCCCTTTAGAAAAGTCACAGAAGTGACTAGCATAGTAAGGAAAATGTGGCAAGTTAGATAAATACGCAGCTGAATACTTTTGCTTCAGCTTTTCCTGGCGTGTTGTGCCACCTTGGCTTAACGGCAGGGGGAGGATATGCACGTTGACGCTCATGTCCTTCTGGTTGTAAACTTGTCTTGACGCAGTGTTCCTGGAGTTGGAAGTTGTTCCGAGCTTAAATAATGACCCGAGTCCGAAAGTGGTTCTGCGTTATCTATTGTTTGTTGTGTATTTCCTCTTGGACAATTTTGACAGCGCTGATAATGGACTCTTCCATCCATCCCCCACAGATCATTTACATATCCTTAGAAGCCTGCAAAACAAAACAGTGTTTTCTTACAGGTGATGAATCCAATCGAGAAGCAGCCCTCGTAACGACGTGTCTCTCAAGTCCCTGGCTCTGTCCATGCATTAGCATACAAGCCAGGCCTGGGAGATAGAGTGGCTCTCAGAGAGATGGATTACTTGAATCACTTCCACTTTGTCCCCAACATAATCAGACTGTAAAGGGAAAGTGGAGGGGGGGGGGCTGGGCATCTACTGTGCGGCTGTGTATGTGTGTATGGAATGTGTATGCATCATGCATGTTTGTGTGCAATTGTTTACTCTTCTTTGCATGGCAATCTTAAAGGAAGTTAATGACCGTATACCCTAGAGGACCAGAGGAGTAATATTATTCTAAGCGGGAACTACAGACTTTTGCGATGCACCAGCTGTTTACTTCATGCAAACAGCAACCTGAAACTTAACTGGTCTATGCTCAAGTAAACAGGAAAAATGTAAGTTTTGTAGTCCCACAGGTGTAAAGGAACTTAGCTTAAGTTTAAGCAGAAATGACTAAAATAATGTTTAATGGCATTGTTTACATGACATTGTAAACATGCATATGATGTCAACTTTTCTATTTTTAACCATTTGTATTTAATCTGTCATATCACTTTATTTAGTCTGCAGAGATGCAATTGTACCCCCCCTCCACCCCTATCGTTTACATTATCTGTCAGAAGTAGCAACGCAGTGATCCATTAGTATACACGATTATGCTAATGTCGTTTATTGCTGAATGAGTCACTTTTTAACCTCAACCCAAGGGCTTGGGTATTGGTTTTCTCACTAGTGCACATGCTGTTCTTCGTGTTCTACAATGCCTTTGCTGCGGGTTGGGAAAAAAAATGCATTTGCAGGCCCCATTCCGTTTTAATAAAACGTACATGCTGAGTAACAGTGCCTTTGCCAAGATTGTTGCAAGGATTTATGACTCCCCATTGCACGACTGCCTGGCTAATAATGGCTCTATTTTGGTCCTTCTGCTGAATCATGTCCCTTCATTGGGTCATCTCTCTCTGGCCCCCTCTCTCTACTTCTCGCTCCCTCCATTACTCCCTCTCTCACATCTCTCTTGCTCTAATTCCCACTTCCCTCTCCCACTCCCAACTTCCCACTCTCTATTGCCGTACAATATCTCTCTCCTCTCTCTCTTGTCTGATCCTTTCGATTCTTTCTTCTTAACTGACTCACACACCGTGTGGAAAGTTAATTTTGTGAATGGACAACAAAGATGGTCATTAAAGCCATCAGCAGGCTGCCCCTGATTGAACCATGGTCTATATATAGCCGGGGCCCTGACTCCTGGTGGGAGAGAGGGCAAGAGGCCACAGGGCCATGGTGACTGTTCCCCATATTCTCATTAAGTACATGAATCCTTGTCATTCTGAAATGTCCCCATTGCTCGCCTACCACGCAGTTTTAAACCCCCTTATTGAATGCTTGCTTTCGATAATTGCCGCACATTCGTCATTCTTCCGACCAGACGGTAGTTTAAGTGGTGTAGACACGCCATTAGGGCTTTGTTAACCTAAAATAGCTCAACGTTCATTTTGTCCTCATAAGGAGTGGTTTAATTGCTCTGTGCTTAGGAGGCTTCCGTCACACAAAATAGAGAAGCAGACAGGCAAAACAGGGGGGGAGGGGGGGGCTGACTGACCCATAATATGACCCCCACAGTCATGCTGTGTTTAATCCCACCATCCCTCAGTTCTCTCTCAGCCTCAGAAAGTTGTGAGGTAGTGACAGGACCGTCCTACACTTTGATCAGTGGCCACTCTTGAAAGGGAGCCACAGCTTCTGCTGATAGCGTGCCACAGCTTTGGGTGTCCCTCTCAAAGCAGTGTTTTCAAAAAGCAGGACATCAAACCCAAAGCCATTTACACAAGTGGATTATATCCACATTCTCATTTGCACTTGAAAAGTGAACATTCATCTCATAATACTTACTCTCTCGCTCTCTCTCTCTCGCTCTCTCTCTCTCTCTCTCTCTCTCTCTCTCTCTCTCTCTCTCTCTCTCTCTCTCTCTCTCTTT
>JAVQJS010017065.1:0-14535 GCA_036024795.1 Galaxias rostratus | reverse complement strand
TTGGAATCCCCCAGTCAGAGCTGGTTAATGTGGCCCGGGAAAGGGAAGTTTGGGAAGCCCTGCTGAAACTGCTGCCTCCGCGACCCGACCTCGGATAAGCGGATGAAGATGATGATGATTTTTCTTTTCTTTATTCCTTCATTTGAAAAATAAGAAAAGTATCCTAGTTGTCTGGGTGGCACATGAATCTATAAGCCATTTTGTTTCAACAATAATTTTTATGGAGAGATATAATCTTACGCTCAATGAAGAAATCTTCAAAATGACACTGGTGTTCCTGGTATAGCACTTGATTCTCCTTGAGTCAAGAAAAGCTTCTCTCAACCCCAGCAGCTTGCATCTTTAATCTTATCAATTTGCCAGGAGAAGAAGGAAGCAGCATTTACGTATAGTTTGACTTAATTTTTATAGTTATCCCCGGAGAACGAAGGTTACCTCTACGAGACTGCAAGTTGCAAGGAGGAAGGCTCAGACTGATGTTTGCAGTTCAGGAGTATCCGGCCTTGTTGGAGCAGATTTTTTTTACATGATTAAGGGGGCTTGCGCCCCCTCTGTTTGAATGGGCATGACACCTGCAAATAAGGCTCGTATATAGATTTGCTGAAGACACACAAAATGTCTAAGGAAGAAAAGTTTAGAAACAAAGAAATAACCAAAGTGAAACCATGGGCCTGTTAATTGATCTTCAGAAAGTTTAAGATTCATTTTCATTGTTATGCGGATGACGCCCAGCTCTACCTCACCATCAAGCCCACCTCAGTTCTTCTCCTGCCTATCCTAAATGATTGTTTAGTTGAAATCAAATCCTGGTTCACCAATAATTTCCTCAAACTCAACAGTGACAAAACCGAGGTTCTCCTCATTGGGAGCAAATCTACCCTAACCAAACTTGATAGTTTCTCTCTTCATATTGACAACTCCATCGTTTCTCCTTCCCCTCAGGTTAAGAGCTTGGGTGTCATCCTTGATGGTACACTATCTTTTAAAGCACACATGAATAACGTCACCAGGTCTGCTTACTTTAACTTACGTTACATTTAGTCGTCTCCGTCCATCCCCGACTTCTAACAGTACAGCTATTCTCATCCACTCCCTGGTTAGTTCCTGTATTGACTATTGTAACTCCATCCTCTTCGGTCTCCCTCGTAAGTGTCTCCACAAACTTCAGCTTGTCCAGAATTCAACTGCCCGTATTATTACCAGAACCCCCGGCACGGACCACATCACTCCAGCTCTTCAACAGCTTCACTGGCTCCCTGTCAGATATCTGATTGAATTCAAAATTCTGCTCATTACCTTCAAGGCCCTCCACAGTCTTGCCCCTCAATGTCTTTCAGATCTTCTCCATGTTCACACACCCTCCTGTACCCTCAGGTCAAATTCTGCCCTTCAGCTCTCCACTCCGTCTGCCCGTCTGACCACCATGGGGCCTTCAGTCGCTCTGCCCCTCGTCTCTGGAACTCCCTCCCACCTGACATTCGTAAAATGGACTCATTACCAACTTTCAAAACACATGAAAAGGTGAAAACTCACCTATTCAGACTGGCATATCCCGTGTAATCCTGTCCATGTTGTTTTGTTTAGAAGCTTTTGCTTTATATAAATTCATGTGGTTGTGGTTTTACCTGCTTTTTGTGTTGTTTTATAGTTTATTGTTGCATTGTTTTGTTTCTGTTGTTGTTTTATTGTGTCCTGTAAGGTGACCTTGAGTGTTTTGAAAGGTGCCGATTTATAAAATGTCTTCTTATTATTATTATTATAAATATTTGCATTAGTCAACTATGTATTAGTCGTTGGCTTGGGTTTTCAACACTTAAAGCTTCAAGCTTGAGATGCACTTCAGCAATCAAGTTGATATCAAACCAAAACTGCAACAAAAAACATGATACATACTGAACTGTGAACTTGTTGCAACGGCGCACCCCTAGTGAAATGTATTACCAAACCCAAGTTAAGTTCTTTCTGCCTAATGAAAAATGTCTCATCATATTTAGGTCACATAGTTACGCACCCCACAAGAGGTCTCACGTGAGTTATAATCTCTTCTTGTGTCGCCCTATTGCCCATATTTTGCAAAACCATTAGTCCTCTCCAGTACTTGGGATTAGGGAGAGAAAGTATGCTTTAATCTGCATTTCAAGTTTACACTGAAACACTACACAGAGCCTCCGTATTTTTCTTTGAGTCTTAAGAATGTCCACATAGGCTGTACCAGTTTGAATGGAGTAGTGAACGTCTTTATAGTGATAGACTGCTCTGGAACATCTGTGTTATTCTATAGGACGTCGGGTATACTAGTTTCTTTGTTGGCTTTAATATTAGCGCTTTAAGAAAATGTCCTATGGAGTCAATAACTCTGACGAAGCAATACCCTACGGGGGAAAGAGTGCCTTCTCACAACTGGAGCACAACATAGTTGCTGGATATCTCATCACTGCAGGTATAGTAACACAAGTAGTTTAACACTTAAACTTAGCTGCTGTAGGGTCAAGGAGGGTAACTATCAATGCTAGTGTCAGCATAACCTATTTACAGAACCTAACCCTTTTGGAGATATCAAAAGGTTGTGTAACCCGACATTTTTTCATAAAAATGCTTTTACCAGGTTCCACAAATAAAGTTAATTGTAATATATAAAGACTTACCTGTGTAGAACTGTACTTTTAGAACATGCACTCACATTTTAAAGCGCTTATTGTTAGAATTGTATTATTACATTGATGTAACTAAATTGCAGTTACTGAAAATGAAAATGGGTCCGTTACTAGTTACTGTTATTTTCCAATTTGACCGATAACAAATATGTATTTTATTTTGCCTCTTGGACACTCCTACTGTTTATGCTCAAATGTAACTCTTTCTTGTTTTCTATTTTCCATGTGCATTCGGGAGCTTACTGTTTTGTAAAGCTCCCCGTCTTATGCCCCCTCTCGATGTTATTTCATTAGCATAAGGAAGAAGGTTACAGCAAACCACACATGCTATTTAGGGTTTGCTAATGTTACTTAAATCTGTATTGGTTCCTATTATGTTTCATAACAAAATAATACTTTTTAAGGGGTGCCTCTGACGTTTTGGTGGAGGCTGTGGTAACTGAACTGGTAATGAATGTTTGTTAAGCGCCCGACTTTCATGGTTGTACGTGTACCTGTTAGTTTTGTGAACTTAGCATTACAGGCTAGTAAGTAAAGTCACAACAGCAATACCAGCTTGAACAAAACTAACCATTTGCTCGGCTGATCTGGAGGGTGGCTCGGACACAAACAGTATGGGAAATACATGGTTACTTTAAACTTAAACAATGTTTATTGTTGAGCAGTTGGGAAACTTATGTCATTATAATTATGCTATTTTGAGCAGGGAAGCACGTTGTCAGTTTTGAGGCTTGTTGTTTGGTCATTTGAGACCAGGATGAATAAATGTTACAAATATTTTGTGTGTGTGGTTTATGATTTACTAGATTATTTATTATTATTAGTGTTATTATAATTATTATTATTTGTTATACTGTTTTAGAATGAATGTAACTCGCGGCTTATTGGCAAATATTAAGGAGGCCTACCCCAAAACAATAGCAAGTTAGCAGTGTGGGACAAAACCTTAAGCCTAAATTTAAACTGTCGTAATTTGGGGAATTGGCAGCAAGGTGGTGCAGTGGTTAGCGCTATTGCCTCACAGTGAGAAGGTACTTGGTTCAATCCCCACCTGAGGGCCTTTCTGTGTGACATTTGCATGTTCTCCCCGTGTTAGCGTGGGTTTCCTCCCGGTACTCCGGTTTCCTCCCACAGTTCAAAAACATGCAGGTTCATTGGTAACTCTAAATTGTCCATAGGTGTGAATGTGTGTGTGAGTGGTTGTATGTCTATGTGTTAGCCCTGCAATAGATTGGCGATCTGACCAGGATGTACCCGCCTCTCGCCCGAAGTCAGCTGGGATAGGCTCCAGCCCCCCTGTGACCCTGCATAAGATAAGCGGTTCTGATAATGGATGGAAATTGGGGAATTGTTACAAGTTACCAACGCTAGTAACATATTACTTTTTTAAAGGAGTAATCTGTAAAGTAACAGTTACTAATTTAAAGGGTCAACAAGTCAATGCAACTAATTACAAATTTCAAATAACTAGCTCAACACTGTTAGTGTTGTTTGTTGTTTTTTTCAAATTAGCATAACGTCTAAAGGTTAAAAACCTTGCTTATCTTTTTTGTTGCCTACCGCAGACATTTAGCAAATGTTCCAATTATCGAGGGCTGGTGTAATTCTAAATGATTCCACCAGATGGTGCAGGAGAGGTGAAGGGTTGTAACTGCCAGATCTGCTTGGGCCAGGTCGTGCATCTATTTTGTCCATCTAGTTTGCCATGTTTTTTGTGCCAGGGGCCCTACTAGAACAATATGTTTAGTGCCAGGTGTAGTGAAATGAAAATATGTATTTTGCAGTGAATGGCTGCATAGTAGTATTTGTATTAACATTGTAACTCTAAAAGCAGTGGTGACCAACATCACTTTTTAAATAAAAATGCAAAGTAAGAAAGCTCAGATACGTTGACAAATTTGCCTCGCTAAACTAAATGTCTAACCATTGCAGTATATTAAAAAGATTTCTAACACATTGATCCGGTATTTGAAGGTGGTGTGAAGAACCTTCAACCAGCCCATGAGAACTTTTAGAATAATTGTACAAATACATGCAAACCCGCAATTTTTAAAGAGCAACTGACAATGAAGGCAGATTCTATTTGATATTTACTTAGCTATGAACCCCTTCTACATTTTATGGTACTTGTTTGCGGTGAAAACGCAAAGCAGATCAAGGGTTAGGTACTGGTTAGAACGGTCAAGACAGCGATACTGAAAGTGCTTGTTGGAGATGCACCACAGCTGTTCCGATACATAACCTATTGCTTGGTAGAAAAAAAGGGGGATGGAGTTTTAAGCATAGATTGTTTGGGGAGCGTTGGTGCGCAGCCACTGTGAAAGTTTAACCATCGTCCCAGTCTGAGGTTAAAAGTCCTCAGCAGCATGTTCTGCATTTTTGGCAAACTCCAGATAGGCTGCCATGAGCCTTTTACTCAGGAGTATCTTCCACCATATGTCTCTACCATACAGGCCTGATCGATGGATTGCTGCAGAGATGGTTGTCCATCTGGGAGGTTCTCCTCTCTCCACAGAGGAGTGCTGAAGCTCCGGCAGTTTGACCATCGGATTCTTTGTCACCTCTCTGACCAAGGCCCTTTTCCCTGGTCGCTCAGTTAAGACGGCTGGGCAACGTTAGGAATTGTTCTGGTGGTTCCAAACTTCTTCCATTTACTGATGGTGAAGGCGATTGTACTCATTGGGACCTTCAAAGCAGCAGAAACTGTTCTGCACCCTTCCGTGGATTGGTGCCTTGAGACAATCCTCTCTTGGCGGTCTATAGACAATATCTTTGATTTCATGCTTGGTTTGTGCTCTGACATCCACTGTCAACTGTGTGACATTATATAGACAGGTGTGTGCCTAACCAAATCATGTTCAATCAATTGAATATGCCACAGGTGAAGACACTTAGTGCCTTTTTCAGATTGCAGCGCAGACTAGAGGAAGTAGCAAATCAGCAATTTAAAAGAAAGTCCAATTGATGAAATTACTAATATACTTTTTCTCATCCTCAGTGGCTAATTCTTATCAACTCAAATATATAATAAAAGATAGCACTTTAGCTAATGTTACACCGTGTTTATGTTTTATTGGTATATTTAGGGGGTGGGTGCATAGTGAACACAACATAATGCCATAAACTGATATGGACATGAGTTTATTAACAAATTCAGTTAGAAAATAAGAAACAGCTGAATGCAGCGGCCAATGACCCATGCATTTGTGTTATGGTGCAACATTTCATAGTAAAAGCAGAAGCTTCTAGTTTATGTACGTGGCCTGACTATTTACTGTCATATCTATGCAAATTATCTTCAACAATTCACAGGGATTGCTTGAGGCCATTAGTTCAGGATCAGACCAGGTCACAACAATATTTGGTTCAATCAGCTGCATTTTGAAAGTAGATAGTCTGGGTGCAGCAAAGTATTCATTTTCAACATATAGACATGCATACACACTTTCCAGTCTTGAAAATAAACATATGTTTATTGACCATTATAACACAATTAGAGACTGAATTACCATATTGCCTGGAGATACATTTTGTTTTACTTTGTTTAGGTCATTTTTAGCTGATATTATGATTTATTTAGTTTTTTTGACATATGGTCAACAAGTACAATTGACATGCAAGGGAGATTGCTAACACTGCTATCACTAACAGACCAGATCACTAATTTGCTATTGTAGATTTTTAGAGCTTTCTGACCGTGACATAAACAAGACTTTTGACAATATTGCTGTTCACCAAATTATAGTTTTATTTGACGTTTATGTTTTCTGACAACTTCGGTTGGTGACACGGTAACACCTCGTAAAATTTTAACCTAAACCTAAGAATTTAATTTAACCTAATTAAAACCTCTTTTTTTTACACTGTCAATATATGATCCAAGTTTTCAGATTTTTCCTACAAATTTTTTCTTGCCAAAGGGAATCGAATTAGCAGGCACTTCACATCCTGGGTCTCACATCTCTGCGTTCATCATGGTCTTCTCTCTGGATTTTGACAGATCCCCAAACCAACATTCTCTGCATAGGGCAGTAACCTAACAGCCATTTCTGGCAACAGATTTGAGGATGCTGATTGGCAAAACGTATGTTACCACTGTTGCTATGTGCTTTTCTTCACTCAACCATTCGCTGTTGCTGCACCATCAACCATAGTGTCAGACGTTTCTCCAGCACAGGCACAACACAACTAAGTGCAGATAGGTCTGGTGTTGCGAGACTTGTGGCTACGTTTATCAATGTTGCATGCCATAATTTTTTGTTCTGACGTACCTTGTGCACATTAGGGGAAAAGAACCTGCGAGTGGTGTTGACTTAACCCTACTTATGACTGTGCGTTGTAGCCACGTTAACCACGTTCATTGTGTATTACATAAACGGTTTGTTTTCTGTGCTACCAGATGGCTAAATTCTGTTGTGAAAAATTGCCGTTATGGCTGCAGTAACAACTATTTTCCTTTGTTTCAAACTTACTTAAAAGAGAAAACTAATGAGTACCAAGCAAGCATTTAAATTGAAGACGGTGGACTACTGCAGATTTAGTGTAGCTGTCAGACAGATCATAGCCGAATGCCTTTATCATGTTTTTATCATCAGGATGTATGTTTAATGGCACATGTCCAGTAGAGGGTGCTGCAGGACTGTGGTGGTGCGGCAATCCTGTCAGGTCACTAAGTGGATGTAGGTGAGTTCACACAATCTGGTGATTTGTGGGAAGAATGTTATTCATGGGTGTCGGCTTTGTTTCAGTGGAGGAGCTGCTTTTTGGAAGATTGGTTGCAGCGGAGCAGGATGAGATGCAGGAGCAACATCAGTAGAAATAATAAAAGCTGCAGCAACAGCATCATAAACAACCTCGCAGCAGCATGTGTATCATGTGGGACTTTGAAAATATCAAGGGCATTTCCCCACCCAAATCCACGGCATTTGTACTCGGTCTAAGCCCTGAACCTTCACATTTTTGTAGTTTGATTATTGTGCGAGCTAGAACTAGGCTAATGTGCATAGTTTAAATTCACAATTAGGCCCAATAGTAATATAACACAGATCCCTGGTGCACTTGCAAAAATTGCAACATGGTTTTTAAACCAATGTAGGTCTACCTATAGGTGTTTCCTGAAAACATAATGGCATTTTTTTATCTGTATTATTATTCATTCAGTTGATTCACTGTTCATGCTAACATGTTATTTTTTCAAATCTATAGACACGGACCTCAAAACATCTAAATGCTAATTTTCATTGCATGGATACATACACATAAGATACTGTGTCTTGTTAATTTAACATAAATCACAAGTTAAAAAAACAACAAAACATCAATTTATTACTGTTTCAAAATGCATTTCACATATTACATTTAATTTTACTGCTCTTTCATTTCATAAAATGTATCTACCTAACAATTAAGAATACTTCACAAAAGGATGACACTTTTATATGTTATTCCTGATAAACACACTGATAAACAAAATTCCATGTTGATATCATGACATTTCCAAGTTTCTAGAGATCCAAAGACAATCGTGGAGCATGAACTATGGAGCATGAAACGTTTTCTGGATAAATCATTTGAACCGTTCCCTATCAGACACTGTTTCTATGGTTCCATGTACCATGGTTCCAGACATGGAATAAGTAGTCCGCTGACTGGAGCCGGTGAGCTACAGTAGCAGTTGTAGCAGGATGTACAGGTAAGGTCTAAACCAACCATCAAAGGCACCCCGATATTGCAAACGTATCCCAAGCAGAACATGAGTGCCACATAAACTTTAGGAGTCTGTAGCAGTTTGAGCGTGAGTCTATAAATTACCGGAAAATACATACGACTACTTTATTTCCTTACAGAGAAACGACAAAACAGACAGCACCAGTATCCTCTCATGCCAATTATAACAGCCAGTCTGAATTTTGCCAAAATGCACCTGATGGACTCAGACCATCAGAAAAAAATAGCTTTGATCTGATAAGACAAAGAATTAACTCTTTGCTGTGAATACCAGGCGTCATGTTTGGGGGACACAAGGCACCGCTCATCACCAGGCTAATACCATCTCCACAGTGAAGTATGGTGGTGCAGCATCATGCTATAAGGATGCTGTAGCGGCAGGAAGTGGGAGACTAGTCAGATAGTGGGAAAGATGAATGCAACAATGTACAGAGACATCCTGGATGAAAACCTGCTCCAGTGCGCTCTGGAACTTCAGACTGGGCTGACGGCTCATCTTTCAGAAGGGCAACAACCCTAAGCACACAGCCAAGATTTGAAACCGATTGAACATCTCTGGAGAGATCTAAAAATGGCTGTGAACGGACGCTTCCCATCCAACCTGTTGGTGTTGAGAAGTACCGCAAAGATGAATGGACAATACTACCCGAAGATAGTATTGAGCAAAGGCTGTGAATACTTATGTACATTTTTTACATTTATTAGTTCTTTATTTTTAAAACTTATTTATAAATCTCGCCAAAACTTTATTTTACGGTGTCATTATAGAGAATTGTGTGTAGAATATTGAGGGACATTTTTTCAAATTAATTTTGGAATAAGGCAGTAACATAACAAAATGTAAAAAAAGGAAAGCGCTGTGAATACTTTCCATGTGAACTATACATTTTATTTGACTCAATATAGTTAATTAATTGATTAATTAATTCATTATCTAATAATAATATTCAATATCACAAAATTTCACACCCAATTTAACAATGAAACTCAGTTTCTTGTGTGTGTGTGCGTGATTAAAACTAATGTTCCTGTGGTATTTCATCATGAGTTCTTTTTACCAATGATTCTAAATTTACAAGGTTTCTTAAAAGATATGAATACAGAACATGATTTTTTTTTTTAAACTATCGCTTGCATTTTAAGATGGTTTTGGGCTTTTCAAATCACAAAGTTGTGTTACATATATTGTCAATGTGATTGTTTAGATGTAGCAGCTTTTGATACCCGTAATTTATAAGAATTTTAATAAATACACCAAAATGCAAACATAAGTTTCAACTCTTTTTTTCTTTCAAAACTACCCTCAGAAACCACACAATACTTCCTATTGGGTGTGAGTGTCTGATATATCTATAACCCCCATGCCATTATAATGCCATTTTAACATTATAATTTATTAAATGGATATGACTATGAATGTCTCTCAGCAGTTTACTGCGCATACATTTAACCACTCAATTGGCATAGTATTCTCTGGCCCAATATAATCAAACCATCTGAATACTTTAGAAGTTAAAGTTTCATTATTGATATGTCAGGAATTTGAAAAACTATTGAATGTTCCTTCTTTGTCATTGTGGATTGTTTTATGCACATTAATGGGAAGAAACATGCAGTTAGTTAATCAGTTTAAACAAACCCACCCCTCCAACCCAGCATTACAATTGAACCATAATCTTTCAATTCTAAGCTTTTCTTTTTCTTTTTAAGGTGTCACCAGTTTAGCCAGCAACATTGTGGTGCTGCTGATGTTTGTGAAGTTTAAGGAGCTACGCAACCCTACAAATGCTATAATAATTAACCTTGCCTTCACTGACATTGGGGTGGCAGGCATCGGCTACCCTATGTCTGCTGCATCCGACCTTCATGGAAGCTGGAAATTTGGGTATACTGGTTGCCAGGTTAGTGGAATGTGTGACGAGATGTGAGTTGTAGTATGGTCAACGTAATGGACAGATTTGTTCACATGCAAAGCATGAAGATTTGAACTACTTGCTAATTTAGAACGGAAATCATTCGATTAGGCCTGTAGATACCAATAAATCTTTGAAAGATAAAAGATCCACTGCAATCAAACATCGTTAAGTGACACTCTTTCTCGACTGCTAAGTAGTCAGTGGTTATCAAGTTATCAGTTTTGTGGGAAATCGTAACTGTTGCAGATCAAAATTATATATAATATTAAGACCTCGAGAGGACTGATCAGATCTGCAAATATCTGTCATTCTCCCGTAGATGTTACAGTGTGCAGTCACAAGAAACGTATTTGCAGTGTGCTACGACAAAAATCGTCACCTTTAGATGCTTTAAAGAGATATTTAGATGGAGTGGAGCTTTGATAATTCAATAGTTTGAGTGGGTGAATTCAGCAGCGTTCCTCTAAGATGGGCTGTGGTGCTGGGTGTTAATACCACATCATGACATTCCAGAAGTCCCCAGTTCCAATCCTGATATGATTTGAGCAACTGCTGGAAGATCATCCACACTCATTGCTGTGTCAGTGAGATGACCATAGCAATTTATGTTTTAAAGCGTATGGATTCTGGAATAGCAGCAATTCCCATTACATACTTTACATTACAATCATTTAGCAGATTATTTTATACAAAGCAACTTACAAAAATTGTGCCTATAAAAAGAAAATGGTAAAAACTATAAGCCAGGTAAAGAGCATGAGTGCATCATTGTCTCAATCATCGAGAAAAGAGCTAAAGAAAATGCTATATTAGACATCAGGATAATAAACAACACCTTCACAAATCAACTACAAATAATTAAAAATAGGTAAAATGTTTTGTGTGCAACCAATCACATGGTATATCAAGTAGAAGTGCTAGATAGACGCAATGTCATATGCAAGAGCAAAGTGCAGTCTAAACAAGTGAGTCTTCAAGTTTAGTTGGAAAGTGAATAAATAACAAATGAACAATGTTGTTTCTCATTTTCCCATTTAAGAAGTAATACTGGAATGGCCAGGAACTTCCAAATCAAAATCACCGATTTCCAATGCCAAATCATCCAATTGTTCACACGTAACTCAAGGACCAAGCCTTTCATAAGGAAAATCTACCCCATTACTTAGCCTGCATGCCAATATTTTCTCGGTATTTAGAAAAAAAAATCAGAAGGATATTGTACCAGACTGTCAAAGTGAAGAAGGCGAAACTCTGGTTTACCAATGCGTTTACCTTCCAACCCTCCCCTATGGTCATGTGCACGGGTAGTGATCCAAGGAATACAAGTGGCTAAATAATCATTTTTTCCATCTAGTCTCAAAACCCACTTGCTTCTTTTCACATAACAACAATCGGTTTCCGTTGTGTGGTGTCATTGAGTTATTAGAAAGGTGCTTGTAAATCCTGTGTGTTATCCTAGAGAGCAAAATGAAACCGGCCCCGATACGGTCAATGCACCAACATGCGGTTCAGATCGGTAAAACTACCTGGGATTATTATTATTATTTTTCATATTTTTATAATACTCAGTGAATATGATGAGAATAGCCTCCGTTTAGTTTTAGTTAATCATTAGATTTAGTTGAGTACTTTTAGAAAGTTGCTATTGCTGTGATTATGATTATTATGATGTTTTTTCAGTAATTGCAATCACCTTCTAGAAGTCGTAAGATCACTGGATGTGTGTTAGAGTTGGTCGGCCTATAAAAAAGATAATCCCATTGGCACTCTAAACAGCAGCAGTTGGTGACCAATCAACATCTCTAACTGTCCCACCCAACATTGTAATGAGAAGTAATGCTATATTTGTTTTAAGATCTATGCAGCTCTCAACATCTTCTTTGGAATGGCCAGTATTGGACTGTTGACTGTGGTTGCCATAGATCGTTACCTTACCATTTGCAGACCTGATATAGGTATGTCAAACCCTTCCTCAAGTTTCATCCTACAAATTTGTATTTGGTTACCGTGGTTTGTGTGATATTTTTCACTATTTGTCACTCTTCTTGTTCTTCAAATTCATTAAATAAATAATCAGTTAAAAGTTATTTTGCCAGATTTAATGTCAGATTTAAGATTCTAAGATATTCTCGAAGGTGGCAATATGTAACTTTTTTGTATTAACAGATTATCAATTCCTGTCTATGGTGTGCACATTGTTTTGTCAATGGAAGACTGAAAAAATAGCTGATCAGTCCTCTTTCCTCAAAACATTTGTTTGCCTCTGGTTACGATCACCCGCAAAACTGTGATAAACTTCATTGTGCCATAAAGTAATTTATTACTAAATCAGGAAGGGAATATCACACTCGCACATAAGTCATTAATTGGGCTTGCATTATGCAGAAGTCTGGCTAAATAGATGTAAGATGGTGGAATTAGACTTCCATTGGCACTGTCTGCTGCAATTGGCACCAATCAGAATCGATCCAGATTCCTCCACTTCCACTCCCCGCTTGTTACTATTTTCAAGTCCTCGCTGCTACGTAAAACAGCATCAATTTATAATCTTTAGATTTGTATCAACTACTTTAGAACCCAAATCAAGCCAAACATATTGCATAGATATAATTATTCTCCTTTTGCCGAATCAATGTTTGTCCATTGACAGACGGGACAGCAACGGGGGATGGAGAGCAGTGTGGAAAGGTTTGCAAACTAAGATATTTTACCCTGTTGTCCAGGCATCTGCTGCCAAAGGTCATATGAATATAGCGCAATTAACGGCTTGAGCTGCGGATCCTACATAATGATTTAACATTAGTGAGTTACTTTCAAGCTCTGTAAAAAATAGTTCCAAAAAACAATTCTTGACACTGACTGTTCAGGGCACTATCAGGAAGGTGAATCATGTTCTTGCGTGAGCCGTGAGTGAATTGATCAAGAAAAACCCCATATTTGTAAAACAGACATGTTAAGATTTTTAGTCCTCAGTGGTACCTTGACATTGAAGCTACAGGGCAAGGCTGGTAACAGATACCCTTTGTCTCTGTTGTGGCCATTCAGACATATAGTAATTCGTTTTCTTAGTATATATCTGCCCAATAAGTGACACACAGTCTGTAACCTACTGTTATCAGGAACACATACATTAGAAATCAGTTAGTTTATATAATTACCCATGATAAAGACCAGCTCTAAATGTGATAATATGAGTACAGGAGCATAAATGCTTGGTGACATGCGTGGAGAAATTTGATTCTGGCGTTTAACATTTGTGGCACTCTTTGCACTTTGCAGCCACTAGACACCGGGTGTTAGCCTACCTATGTTTATTTCAACTCCGAAAAGAGGACATTTGCAATATGACAGGGCCATGCATTGCATATAGACATTTAAGTGACTTGAGTAAATTATTTGTAAATTCATATTGTTAATATTAGGTGAATTTTTTGCACCCCAAAAATGTCAGATTCGAGTGCAACCAGTCTTGGGTAATGTCCTGTAGAAATGCCTTGTGCGTGTCTAATCTTCAAGACCCGCCCAGGACTGTTTACTACTGTACCCACCCCGCAACCAGCGCATATGGCCTATTAGTTCTACAACCCGATCCGTCAACACAAGATTGCCACTGTCATGCAAAATAGTGTCCTGCTGCGAAAATGTGTCCGGCTTGCGTCACAGTGCGTTTTTTGCTACAATGTTACATTTTGCTACATTCCGTTTCGCCGGCAAAAGGGCCCCACGTAGAAATGTAAGGCTTTTTATCCAATTGCTGTGCAGTACAATTTCATTCACGCCTACAATTGGTCAGGTTATGCCGAGCTTGTCATTCAAGAAGCTGTGTCGTCAATCAATACCACGCGGGGTCAAGCGCTCTATGCAACAAAATGTTTTTGCGACAAAATGGTAATTTCTTCTAATTAAATAAACAAATATAAATGTTTCATTCAATTTCTTAAACACTTACCATATAGCTGACATTATCCATCCATCCATCCATTATCAGAACGGCTTATCCTACGTAGGGTCGCAGGGGGGCTGAAGCCTATCCCAGCCGACTTTGGGCGCACCCTGGACAGGTCGCCAATCCATCGCAGGGCTAACACAGACATAAAACCACTCACACACATATTCACACCTATGGACAATTTAGAGTCACCAATTAACCTGCATGTTTTTGGACTGTGGGAGGAAACCGGAGTACCCGGAGGAAACCCACGCTAACACGGGGAGAACATGCAAACTCCACACAGAAA
>JAVQJS010017060.1:0-21880 GCA_036024795.1 Galaxias rostratus | reverse complement strand
ATTTATAACGGTCAGACATATATAGAAATATGTTATTTTTTAAAATATAGCACATAATGTTCATTGTATACAAATTTTCATGAATGTGAGAACCAACATAGAGAGACAATCTGCAATGTAGACCTTAATATCATTATTATTGGAGAATACGCTAAAACAAAAAAACTAAATAAAAATAAATTGTCTCAGATAAGTGTTTTAACTTGCAGCACAGACAATACACACATTCAACACCTTAAAAAAGCTGTATATGTAATCCCCTTACAACCAGTTTGTTTCGGGACTTCTCGCTGTACAAGCCCGTCTCCAGGCTCAGTGTACTGACTTACTGAAGCCCCGTCAAGGCAAATATTAGCAGAAAGCAAATAATCCTGCAGGTTGTGATTAAGATTTTAAATGGATCCCAATTGTGTGCTTTTGGTTAATGAATAACAAAGTCTTAGAGGATGGCGTCTGTAATTTATTAAACATGAAAAGCTCCTTGATGAAATATAGAAACTAGATATATTTTTGCATTTCAAACGATTTGCATGGCCAGCTTACTTGCATGCAAATTAGGTAGAGTTTCAAAGAGTATTATAAAGAAATTAACTAATAAGTACCATTGAATCTCCCTCCACCCAGTTTCATTAAAAAAAGGTGTCATCTTGATCTGAGGTGGCCTAACTGAATAAAAAGCACTGCGCAATTATGCTCTCACCAACTAAAATTATTTCACAAGAATGGTGAAGTTGTAAAATATTTAATGAGCCATTAATTTATCGAGCAATCAATCATTATTTCACACTATAGCCAAAAGTTTACATATATAAGCATAATTAATACTCCAAATCCATGAATATTCTAACGGATTGAAAATATGCTGCGCTCCAAAATTATATGAGAAAACATCACTCGACAAATACTATATCTCTTGAAGAATACAATGAGGCTGACAATGCATCCTATAATTAAAAGAAAATCATGCATTTCTTTCCAATTGTGGTCATTACCTTTGCCAGATAATAAACATGTGCAATTATTCATATGTAATTGAGTGTTTAATGTACTATTTTACCCAATATAACCTGGAGCTAGAGATGGACTTGACCATTTCCCAAGAAATATCTTGATAAAATATTTATGTGAAAAGTTGACCCAATTTGAGCCAGTCTAACAGTTTGTAAGTAGGATATTCCTATTAGAGGAATTCAAAAATGTGTTTCTAAATAGACAGAACTTTAAATGTCTAATACTTGCCTTTACCTTATAGGTAAAGTGGTGCCTGGTATGTTAAGAAAAACAAATAGGTAAACAACATGAAACTAAGGTCAGCTGGTCAATTATTTAAAAAGTATCTGGCATTGCAGACATTATGTAGAAAAAACATTTTTATGTATCGCCTGGGTGGCCCAGTTACAAACTCGCATGACTCTATTTCCATGGTTACTGAGGGCATAGACAAGGACCAAACAACTTGGGAAAATATGCCTTTTCCTAATTAGCATTTTTGAATTAACAGAATAAAAATTCTTAGGGATGCTTGCCAATTTAAATGTCTGGGAGCCTGACTGAAAAAAATAAATGTTGAGAGGTCAGCGCTGTAGAAAGTAACACGCACAAGCACACACACTCACACACAGCGAGCTGTCCACAATATCTATCCGTTCACAGCAGACTACACTACTAAGAGTGTAACAGTTTCTGAACTCTTTCTTCCCCCTACTGATTGACACACTCACTGGCAACATTTGCAATATGCCCCCTGTCAAAACTACAAACCATCCCTATGGTTTTGGTCTTCAAACGACATCTATGTCAGTGCTCGAGAAAGATAAAACTCAATTCATCAGTGTTTGCATTGATTTGCTGGGAACAAAAAGGCGCGCTTGTCTGTGAGACAGGTGGCTGGAGATTCCAGATCCCCCGCTCTGATACTAGGGCCACATGAATAATAGATTGTGCTACGTTGGTGCCAGGATCATGGCCTGCAAACACAGCTGCTCCTCTCTGCCTTCCAAGAATGAACAGCTCACAGGGAAGGAAAACAGGGCATGGGCCCCACCTGAGGACCCACGGCAGCAGGACAAAAAAAGGCCAGATAGAGATGGAGGAAGAGACTGAGTAATAGAGAGAGGGAGGGGGCCGAAGAGGGAGGGGAAATCGAGGGAGAGAGAGAGAGCAAAAGGAACGGAGTATGTGTGTACACAAAATCAGGAACCAAATAAAATGGCAAGTAAAAAACTGATGGAGGACCGACAGAACGTAGATTGCAAAGAAAAGATGCAAAGTCATATAGAACACGGTGGGACTGAGCACAGTTTCCGTACTGCATGGGAACTAACTAACAACCCGTTTGCACACAGTGTGTCAAATAGTTGGGACATACGGTGAGCGTGCAGTAGGCCCAGGGATGAGGACTTTCAATTATGTGGGGTTATTCTAATCATGCCACCTCTCCTCTCAATATGGCCTGTCTGGGCCCTCAGGATCTCCCCCTAATGTAACCCCATTAGAGAACCGGCAAGGAAAAGCCACTGCAGAACTAACAAGGATGAGCCATCTCTCCCATCAGCACCAGGACACCCTCTCACTTTGCTTTAACTGATGGATGATAGATGGGTGTGGGGCATCGTGTCAAGTAGATCTGTACACTAATTATCGGCTCAGATGTGTCTCTCACTGCTCGTGTTCCAAACCATCTTCTAGACGGCACTTAAACATCTTCTGGAAAAAAGGAAAGCCTGTTACCTAATGTTACATGGGACAGGTGTTTTCTTTCTTTGATACTTTGGGTTCCACGTGGTATACAACTATTTGTTTTTAATTAAAGTCTTAATAGGGTAAATGCCATGAAATCTGTGTATTTGTCTCCAGGTAGAGCTTTCTCTGAACTGCATTTAGCACCGCAATGGGTTTAAAAGAGATCAACGGAAAGATGTCTGCCTACAAAACACTGTGAAGGTAAACTACGGTGGTCTGACTAAGCTTTAATATCTCTCTTTGCCAGTCATAATATCGCCAGTGTGTTTAGCCACAAATCTCCTCCCCTGGTTGTTAGATCTCAGTAGCAGTGAAAACGTGTAGCAGGTTAGCCTAATTACACCTCCTACTATGAGGGGCTTCCTCCACAACCTAATTAGTTGTCTAAACGCTGTCTGCGACTCATCAGACGTGCACATGCTTATCTGATTAACTGGATGTAACCACCTTGAGTGCCGGTGGGTATTCTGGCCTACATACCGAGCATGTAAATATTTATTGCCAAATTATGGCACCACCTTGGGATTGTTGTCATTTGGCTTTGGGAGCTTTCAGTTTCCTCCTTGATGATTTGTTTTGACCATGGCGTGGCCTCAAATTAATATCAAAATACACTTCTAAAATTAGATTTGGGAGATTCTGCCTTATCATTTGACATTTGTGGCAAAACTATCATGATGGTTTACAGATATAAGTAACAAAGCAAAGGGAGCGATGCAAGGTTTATGCCTGAATTACTGATACTCTTGGCCCACTACTAAACCCAGAGATGTGGGCGTGAGACCCAGGTAGCATTTAAGCATGAGGCTCAGACCTTAAACGGCATTGTTTACATAAGGTTTACACTTTGGCGTCAGTCGGCCGGCTGATAGGGTGGGGAGCCTGATCACAGGTCTGATGGGAACTAATTGAGTGGTGAGACGAGGGGCGACACATGACTGGCTAGAGGATCTGGTGACAGCTTCTGTCTGGACGGCTGGCCAGGCATCGCTGTGCCCTTTGGCCCAATGGAATTTCCCCAGAAAATGGTAAGGGTTTTCAGAGGTGAGGGAGGTTAGCTTTCCTCTCTGTTTAGCAGTGCCCCCTTTTGAACTGGTCAGAGGAGAATGGTAGTCTGTGTGATGAAGCATTGGTCTGCACTGAAGATGGGGTGAAGCTCACTTATAGTTTGGTTCCAGACAACGGTCAACCCGATGTAAAATACCATTAGAAGACTATAGGTATATATTTGGTGCATATTTTTTGGTACATAAGCAACATGGCTATAATAAATAATGTATCTGTATGTATTTGGAACAAACAATATTGAATTCAAGGTGCAACTAAACTTTAATAATTAATGTAAATTAAGTCAGGGTCTTGAATAGTTTTCAATATAATTCTGGTAATAGTTTGAATTCTTTTGCTGTTAAGCCCTTCAAATGCCAAGTGGCCATGTGGCACTGTGGGTTGGCTATTGATTTCTCGTCTGTTGTTGTGCAGACAGTGGAAGAATATCAACTTTGCTTATCACAGACTCAATTCTCAGTGGTCTCTCTCTCTCTCTCTTTCGCTCTGGCACCTCAAATGAGAAATCATTTAGTCTTTAACTGAGCTGCCTCGAGGATAAGTTTTCTAGAAGCAAACAGAAGCACACACTGTACTGCAAATAGGATCAATGCAAATACACTGCAGGGGCACATACATGTATGTTACGATGTAAGATGTAGCATAGCCTGCATAAAATAGGGCTGTGACTGAAAATCAACTGATGGACCTACTATTGGTAGTGCCAAGCTTACAATGGGATGTTTTTGCTACTGGTAAATGCTTAAGGAAAATGGCATTCTGCTCATTTCATGGAACAATCATAAAGATTGCAGAGGTGATGGCAAACCCTGCCAAAATAAAGAAAAAGGAGCTGACACAAACACAAAACATTTTGAAAGAAAATGCAGCTGGGCTTACTCACTTATGGCCTCCACAAACAGCTCAAAGAATCGGAAAGGGAACAGCGGCTCAGGCAGCTCTCGGAAAAACATCTTGAGTGCGCCGGTGACAACGTGGATGTCCTCCCATTGGCTGTCATCCAAGTTGAGCTCCTCCTCTGGGAGAACACCAGGAAGGCAGGGGACAGGAGGGGAGACAGAGGGAACAACACAGCTTTAATTGAGAGAATTAGCCGGGGCTAATTACTATGCTAATGTTTACCTGCCATCAGTGGGGCACGCTATTGGGCCTCGCTGCCTACCCAGAGGTCTGCCGCCACATGTTTTCACTCTCCGTGAGAGGCACAACACCCTCTGTTGGAATCATTCTGTTTTAATAGGGCTGAGACCAAAGAAGACCCCTGGTAGTGACACAGGCCATCAGGTAGAGGAGTGAATCAGACGCAGCAGCTCATGGTGCCATAGGAGCAGAGCAATGTGAGCCAAAGTCAAGTTGACAGGCCTGGAGGTCTGAACAGAACACAGTGCTGTACCACATAGTCCTTTTCGACTAGAAAAAAGCCATCATTCACCTACTGCGACAATTACCCTCTACAAGATGATTATAAAACGCTGTACCAAGGGATCTCCAAATCATTGAACCAAAGAACATTTCATTTGGGATATGGTCTATTATCTTTTGGGGGTTTAGACCAATATTGTCAAAACTAAATATAAAACATTAACAAATTATAAAACTTTAGTTAGATAGACGTGTAATTCAGTCACATTTTTAGTTAGCCTTGAGATCTTGACGATAAAGCTAGATAAATAAATTATCAGTCTGTCTGCCCAGTCTGCCTCTCCAGTTGGTCCACTTGACACCTCAAAGCCAATCGCTAATCATTCCACTGTTGCGTTGTTACTGAGTCCTGGCATAAAGACCCACTCGGGAGAGTGAGACTTTAAAATCCACATTAACCTAATATGTAAGCGAGCACGCTTAATTTAAAAACCTTTTTTTTCAAACTTATAACGCAAAAATATTACTTATTGAGTTTTGTGTGTAACATGACTTTGTGCTTGTGTGAGAATGTGCTTCAGTACGTGATTTGATGCAGATGGAAATAAAGCAAAGGCCCTTTGAAGCTTACTCTCTCCAGATACTGTACTGTCTCTTTGTAATAGAGGGAAGAACAACGCACATTCAGGACAAATGGGTGGGACACAATGTAGGCACATGGAGTCAACATGTCAGAATGCTTGGTATGTCCAAAATGTCGGTGATGTCACTTTCTCCATGTGGGCTATGCTATAATCAATCACTACGGGACATGGTAACAAAATAACAAGGCAAAGTCTGAATGTAACTCTGTTTCTTCATGCAGGCAAAATAATTATTAAATGTTATAAATGTGACAATTAAAGATTTTCGTCTCTGTGTTTTGTGACTGAACAGCACAGACAAATGCCCACTTGTTTGTTTGAGAAATCCCTGAGCACTCGCGTCTCTCACAAACAAAGACACATTTGCAATTTGAGTTGAGTGTAGGGTCTGAAATTAAGATCCGACGGGTCACATAAGTTATTATTATACAAGCTGCATTGCAACCTACCTTGGTCCACAAGGAATCGTAGCTTCTGAATAGTGGCCAAATTGCCACTAACTCTGTAGATCCCATCAGCCTCCAGTCCTAAAAGAAAGATTAGATACACAACTTAGTTAAAATTGTCTAAATTGTATTTAGTAGGTATGCCCAAACTATGTAAATGATTTACAGAAATGTGACAATATGTAAAAACCAAATCCAATTAATTATTAAAATAGTTAATAATATAGTAAAAGATTGGTAAGTTTTTTTCTAGTGTGTTAAAGACAATTAGTAAATTATGTATCCCTTCTAGCAGATGATCTATCATAGATTTTTCGGTCATTATTTAACATTGTTAACCAAGTCTTTCTGAACTTGTCCAGAAATTGTGTAAATATAAAAACATGTTTTTTTCATAAGCCACCAATGCCTTTGATCACAATCAGTAACCCTCTAATTCACCCTATGACAAAGTAGGAGAAGGTTATTCCACGTGATCAGATAATTTCTAATGGATTAGAACTAGCTTTAATGAACTAGAAAAAGTAAATAATGTCAATAATATTGAAAATAACATGGATTATGAAAAAAATATTAGAAAATCACTCCGATCTTTTTCTTGTATTTGCAATGTTAAGACTGACTGCAGAATTCTGTAGAATTGTCTGTGAGCCTAGTTGGGGGCTTGGACTGGGATGCCATATGGCTCCATTTCACTGTGAGATTTTGAGGACTACTTTGATTATAGAGTCTGTCTGCCATTCTGTGCGGCATCCAAGGACATGGGGCGAGTCTGCCAAGTCAACTCAATAGCAGTTGACAGCTTGTCATGCTTTCATTGTCTTAACTCTAAAAAGGAACTGGTTTATAGGCTACAGTACATAACGTTATTTGTTCGATAATTTTTGTCCTCTGCATCATATTGATTTATCAAAATAGTATGTTGCTCACACTCAGGCAGGATATGTCCATTGAGATGCATTGTCACCTAATGTGCTGTAGGTGTGCTGCAGATATGAAATTATTAAAATATCAGACAACCTAGAGTTGATCGAATGCACAGTCTGCACTCCCACTAGGTTTTACATTGTTAGGTGAAGAGACCACCATTTTAGGAGGCACACTGTTGTCACTACAAACTAACGCTGTGCAGAGGTAGCAGCGGCGACGTTTTCCTCTGCCCTTTATATTGATTGCACTAATGAGTGTCCAGAATCCTAGCATTTGACAGTGGCACGCAATGTACTGCTGTCCCTGCAGGGGTGACTCAAGGATATAGCTGGCTTGAAAAGTAAAGGAGACATACAAGTTGAATTTAAAAGGGCTTCGTGGAACGTCATAAACTTTAGTTCTAGTGGGGTGTCGAAATGGACATGACCCAACAATTTATAGTCAAAGGCGCTGTGCCTGTTCTCTTCTCTCACCATCATGTTACCCCCCCCCGCGACCACCACCCTCCTTGTCTGTAAAACTTGTGCTTGTGTTCAACGTATTATTTACACCATCATGTGACACAAATCAACAACGAGATCTAAATTCCAATCACTGTGGTTAAAAGGAACTCTTAATAGGTACCTTTTTTCTCACCAAGTTTAGAGGGCCACCAAGATTTTACCATGAGATAACTAATAGTCCTGAACAAATGACCTGCCAAAACCACAAATAAAAACCTATTACACAAACACATAATTCACTCGCCATTTGGAGAGCTGTAAACAGTCTGAAGTGGACTCAGATTTGGACATGGGCCAGAAATGTGTGATTTGGGATGCAGGGGAACATTTTCCTCAGAGTTCAGACCCTTTGCCTTTCCAGCTATGTGAGGGAGCCTGGGAAACTGCTGATGAGACACACTACATGGAGCAGTAAAAGTCAATGACCAAGACACACGTCTTATCAAAAACACACTTAAGATGGTGCATATCTTAAATGTGCTCCACAATGTCAACAACAAGGCATAAACAATAAGAGAAATGCTAAAACTGGATGGAGAGAGAGGTGGAAGAGGTGTAGAGGCCCAGGTCTTGGCGTAGAGTGTAAAATAGCTGTCAAAATTCCAGAACATAAGAAAAACAAGTAAGATCAGTCTTTATCATTTTCCCACAAAGATACCAAGGGGTATTGTAAAGAGCGCATACCTCGTTTTTCGACAGTCTCAATACAAAGCCTGACAAACTTTGGCACCGTGGTTCCTTCTCTTTCACACAGTGTCAGCAAGTGACACCCAAACACTCGATCTGGGGAAGAGAGAAAAGGGCAGGCAGACTTACAGCCTCAATAGAACTGAGCAAATATTCATATCAAATATTGTAAAAAAATAAATAAAATATTCACACAGTTATATGCAGAATATACACTTGGAATCTGACAGTAGTAGAGTCTCACATTGCCCTGTTTTACTTTGACGGTAATGACCATAACTATGCAATAATGACCTTCGTTGCCATATTGGTGCAGAATAAACAGCCTGATTCTTTAAAGTCACACACACGAATTACATTTTATCGCTAGCATTTTTCCCATGAACCTTGGGTCTCCCAAGTGACTTTTCCCTAATCAGAACGGGTACCAGATTTTCTTTCCTTATATGAACATTCCCATTGACTCATTATTCTGGAATTTTTCATTCAACTGAAGTGAAAACCTCTTCTCTTAACCTGTCCCTGAAGGAAAGATATATTCTGGCTTTTCCACCTCTCAATTTGGCCAGCAAGTCAATAACAGTAGGCCATGCATGGCCAATCACACATGGAACACAGGCTGATTTCAACATCTTGCACTGGCTTAGTCTCATCAACAGGCTTACAGTTCCCTATCATGCCTCTCAAACAGCGCTGTTTCTCAAGTCTAAGCAACATCAAAGATCGCTTTCTGTTGTTTATACACTAGAGGGGAGGGAAGGGTGCACCAAATACATAAATGACTGCGAGCGAGGCACCTTTGCATACAAAATACACTTCCCCCAGTGCTCGGCAGATAAGCACGAGAGAAGAGGAGGGAAGGGAGAGGGTAGGGAGGGCAGAGAAATGGAGCAAAATTACCCCTCCTAAAGGAATTCAAATAACTCTCCCGTCGCATGGATTTAATTTGCATTCTGAAGAACGATAGGAGTGTGGAGGGGTTGGGGGGTTGGGTGGGGGGTGATTTGAGGAAGCACACTCTCTGAAGTGGCTTGCCCACCAGCCCTGCCAAAAAGGACAGTCTGGGGGCCACCTGCCCCATTCCTTAATCCACAAGTATTTCATTTATTCCGTCAATAACGTCCTCTCCCTTTGATCTCGCGTTTGTCCCGTGGACACAACATTAAAGGGTCTCCTTGAAGCTAGGGGAAATTCCAAATACCGTTACCTTCTTCTAAGGATTGCAAATGTGCTTAAATATGCCCTTTAATGGTGTATTTTCTTCAACCGTGAGCTCAATAAATTAGTTCCCCCCTTTGAGGAATGGATTCTGTGGTAGCTGCATGGATTGGCGTGATTTGTTAAAGTAAAAACCATTCACTTCATTTATCTATCTCTGTTGTTCTTTTGACTTCTAATGCGTTAAGAGGAAATACCTTTTAAATCAGAATAAGTACCATTATTAGTCAAACAATAATTGCAAACAGGTTTGTACAGTATAAATTTACATACTGCATTGGAATGAACAATAGAGGAAATCATACATACTAGTGAATGACATATACAATCTAATAAAAAAGAAAAGTATAATCTTTATTATCTTCCTGAGCCGTAATGCAGAAAAATGATCATAGGACAGAATAATAAGGGTCACGCTCAATGATCCAACAAGGAGCAATGCCAATGGCACGTTGTGCGTAGTGAGGATGTATCACCTTTAATAATGCCTTTCTCCTGCAGAGTCTTCATAGATGGTCGTCGAATGATGAACTTTTTGAGGCGACTCTTCACCCCGCTCTTGTCAGCACTGTCTGAAACACTGTGTCTCAGCTTGGAGCTTGTAAACATATCTGTAGAAAGGGCCGACATGGTAATTTCATGCAGGTAGTCAGGTTGATTTTATTTTCTATTAATACGTTGCTATCTTGGACACCTAATATGACTCCAGCAATAATTTACATAATATAATTTAGTCTATCAATGTGAAATTCACATTTGCCAAGTCATTTTGGATGAAGTTTATACATTACTACATATATTGTATGTGTGATAATAGGAAAATGAATCAATAGATTCAATATTTGTTGTAATGGAAACAAATTCCGCATCCTTGGGTTTTGCCACTAACTCTTGTCTTTTTCTTTTTCACCTGATGCTGGCTGTTCCTTCATTCATTGAATCTCCTCTCTTATTTATTCATCAAGCCTCCTTTCAGGCACCTCTCCTGTGACTGTCTCTTTCTATTATTCATTCCAATTGAACATTTCCATGTCTTGAGGAATTCCCAACTGTTTTTGAAAAGACTGGGCCGGGTTGTCACTTTAATAAAAAGGAACATGGCTCCTCCCAAAAGAATTAGAGTGACCTATTTAGACTTATGGACAAGTTTTGCCATCAAAAAAGCATTTCTGAATCTTCTCTTTCAAGAGAAGGGATGGAGTCAAATTATAATGACTGAGATGGTAATCCCGGTGCGAGACATTTTGCATACTATTTTTTACAATTTGTCAATATCGTTAATGGAAAATCAATATGATATTGTCATTATTTGTATAACACATAACACATTATCTGTCTTTCTAAATACAATGTCTTACAAGATAGAGCGCTGACAATATATATTTATATATTTATAATATATATATATTATGAATTAAAAGGATGCCCACTAATGAAAGAAGAGGCCTCCCTGACATCCTCCAGCTGGATTTTGGACTGTCCCCTTCGTGTGAGCACATTAACAAGAATATTGCCCAGAATCAAACCCTTAGACTAAAGATAACAATAAGAGACTAGATCTTGGCCTCTATGTCCCTCATCTCTAATTAGGATTTTAATATGATCATCCAACATCAATGCCATTCCACTTGCAGCGCTAAAGGTGACAAGATTGATTTGAACCATTGACAGGGATTACCATAATTGCTGCTTGACATATGCTGACATAACGCTAATTAGCATGTTATAGTGTCATGGTTTTATAAGAATGATAATTTAGATCAACAGTCACCATACGTTTTGGGCACTTAGTGATGAAACATAAAAATTGCCAGGAAAATTCAAAGGAATTTTGTCAGACCAAATTACTTGAACATGGTCATCCATGCACTAATAAAAAAGCTTGCAAAGTACTAAAAGAATAATTTACAAGTTTTCACACATACCTTAACCCAGGTGGTCTAAAAATCATCATTGGATTTGTTTTGCACCGCCCAAAAACAGCTATACTATTATAGAATACCTTATATGCAAAAGCCGACTTACTGATGGAGCGCCTTTGACCAGTATTGTGTTGCTTGGTGCTAGATGTGCTAGATCCATACGCTGGCAGAGACCCATGTCTTGGCAGGTACTCTGTACTATTTGACCTCCACAGCCCAGGCTTGCCTGCGGCCTGCCCTGCGGCTCCCTTAGACAACAAAGAACAGGAGGTTACAACCTTCCATATTCAAAAGGTCACAGATTGCATAACTCTTGTGTATAATTCCTCCCAAAAAGCTAATCTTGTCCACACTCGAATACAGAATTAAGTTTTTGACCTATGACAAGTGACTGACTTATAGAACTTGGCTTTTATTACTATGTCTTCATGATTTTTTTAACATGGATTGCATGCTTTACCATGGCACATTGTGAAACTTTAATAACTCATACAACCTCAAAATATATGGAGAAGTGCTTACCGAGCTGTCTATTGTCTTTTTAATAGAATCATGCCATTTGCATATTGATGAGTAATTGTCAGCCTGAAGAAGGTATTCGGTTCCTAAATGTGTCGTAATCTGTTTTGAAGCAGTTTGAAAATGTTTAGTGAATTTATTATTGTGGGACACGTATTGTAGCATTGACTCGATATAATACAACAACAACGGCAGCAGTTAAGGAAACAACACTGATTCCCTATGAACTAGGAATGTCAAATACAGATCAGGGTGTTAGTAAACATGAGCTCACTCTGGGATAAGTCAGCCTCACACTTGATGCATATTGCTTTAGTCTGTAAAAAGTCACAGATTCTACTGATAATGGTTTACCATGCCGATGCTTGCTGAGTGTGACAAGAAGCTCAAATTGGTCAGAGTGTGTGCCAAAAGAAAGAGACAAATGCAGACTGTCTTCTCAGAGGGAAAACACAATTAGCGTGATACTTGTCATCTTAATATTGGGCCCGTACCGCATCTCTCCAACGGTGCAGTAACAGCATTTGGCGCCGTCAACTGGAATAACCATACAGCTAGTAAACTCTTCGAGAAACCATGACATCAAGGTCAGAATTGTCAAGTGTGGTTGAAATTATGATGATAAGAGCCTATGTAACACCAAATCATCATAATAAAAAAACTCTAAGACTAAGAGAACATGTTTACATTCAAACTTCAATATTATAAATGAAACACGCTATGATAGCTATTGAAAAACAAAAGACGTTGTTTTATTAATGAGTAAATGGCTCAGTCAAAATATTCTTGCATGAGGTGTTCGGAATCTAAGTAACCTTTTCTCTTTTCTTTGTTTAAATCTTTGTGATTCAGCTTGAAAAGTTTTGCCTGACTTTGATTCTTCCTGTCACCTAAAACCTTTAACAAATTCTGAGGAGGGAATTTCATATGTTATCAACCACTGTGCTAGCAAAGTCATCTGTAGCCTAAGGGGAGTGGCTTTCCTCATCTTCCTGTACCAATATTCCGCTCATGCAATCCGGTTAGCCTATATGGACCTTCAAAGTTTCCAACTGTTTGGGGAGCTGACTTTTCTGACTTCATTACAAAGCGTCAGGAACAGTTAAGCAGCATCCTTTTGTGATGGCAGATATAAAAGGGGGAATGGTTACAGGCACAATCCTTGTCAGACTGTGTTTGCAATCCCTCTCTTCTTCGGTTACAAGCATCTGAACAAGCATGTTTGCTCTGGAACATTGTTTTTCCTGGAGGCTGCCCCAGGATGTGTCAGTAATAGGGTCTGCATTCATGCAGCATTGTGGGGGACAGATTCAGAAGAGACTGGTGAAACTGCAAGTATAATGAAACAACAACCATACAAACATTACACGTCTATGGATGCTCTGTATTTCACAATAATAGTTCCATAATTGGATATAATGAGCGAAAATGAAACCAGAAAGGAAATGCATGTGATGCACACATGTCTAGGAACACCCTCAGGATGGACAATGGGATATCTGCTATGCTTATATACACTATTCTCTCTTTAATAGACACGACAAGAATGGATTCTGATTCTGGCTAAGTGTTTTAATTGTCTCAGTTAGAAGTCCTTACATAGAAATTGTAGTGGTTACAGTCTATTCCTCGATTGAATCTTACAAGGTGGACACATTTCCCTCCAGAGCCCCAGCTACCATCAACTGGTAATACGATATACATGTTTTACCATTCACTAGCTGATTTCAGATGATGCAGGATATCAGAGCAGTGTTTTATTTCTCTCACTACTGTCATTTTGAAGCCCACCCTAAGAACTATACTATGGAAACAGAAGTAATCATATGGCACCTGGCCTACTTTTAACACATTTAAACAAATAAAAAAAAAAATACTTTATGAAGTGATTTTTTTATTGCAAATAGATACATTATAAAACTTTGGGGGTGACAGTGTCCCCACTGAAGATTTAGGCTGTAATTATACTTTTAAAAGTGGTATCTTAAAATCCAAATGCTTAACGTCACTGTGGTAGTTAAATCCCCCTAATATACGGGTTTAGTTTGAATATAAAATGCTTTCTTCAGAAAGGCACTACAGAAATGCTCCCTGAAAATGTTGTCATCTTTTCTTCCTCTATCATGTTGGAAACAGGAGGTCTCCATTGAAAAACTAGGCTTACAACAAAGTCTATCTGACTCCCTGATAAGGAATATTCATCTTTCTGAAGTTTAATCAAAAAACTGCTTAAAAAATATATCAAACATCTTCTTTAGGAGCAGTACGGTCAAAGATGCATTAAAGATTATCAGAGGCATAACGAGGAGATGACAGCGGACTCTTCGGGCCTATTCACTCTGTTAATGAAAAATGGAGATAAGCTCCTTCAACTAAATATGGCCATATCCTGCCCGGAGTCCTGATGTCAGCTGGCCTAATCTCACCACACACAAAGGTACAGTGTCTAGTGTGCCACCTCTCGTGTCAAGATCATATTGAGCTGTAGGTTGGGACCCAAACTCTGTAATATGCCCTGATGTTAATCCTGACATTTACACAGGCTTCTTGAACCAGAGTATACTATATTAATCAGCATGGTCATCTCTTTCTTAGGAAAATTTCAAGAGATGCTAATGTTGATGAAAGCAAATAGATCCCCTAAAGGCCCCTTCAACCAGCTAGCGCAAATACAAGACAACAGTGTGAGGTGATACGAACCAAACTGGAACAACCGAGGTTTGAAACATATACAACAAAATTGTAAATTAACCAATGCTAATTTATAATATTACTTGAGGATTTGCAGCTATTTCAAACAAATATTTTACCAATGGCTCTTATGCTGCAAAATAGCCTAGTTTGCACTGATATTAACACTCAAAGTAGAAACAATATATTTTCAAAATAATCAAATGAAGAAATCTTTATTACATGCATTATTTTTAATTTTGCATAACCATATTCGAAAAAGGTTCAAAAGTAAAGTAGCTAAAGTTGTGTTTATCTTTGTGAAGTGGAATTTTGTTACAGTAACCAGTGCAAAGTACTGTTTTGCATTTACAAATGAAAAAGAATATGAAATAAATAATTTTTTGATCCCATTTCTCAATAAAAGGGTGCTGAATGTCTGGGCTGTATTTTGACTGGAGTCATTAATATTTTAATATGCACAGCGGTGCAGAGAGGAGAGTGCCATTTGTGCCTTTATACATTTGCATTTGGCTCTTAAATTAAACATTAATTACAGTTCCTCATAAAGGAACAATGCAACTCTGAAGCATTATACTTTGCCAAGTTAATTATTTCCAATTTGTAACAAAATATCTGTGAATGTGTCAAACTGTGATGATATGGTTCACAGAGATAAAAAAAAAAGAAAAAGAAAAAGAAAAAACTTCTTAGAAGCAAAGCGGAATACAAGTCTAAGTGTTGGTGTTTTTCAGGTCTGCTCTGAGAAGGAATCCAATTCTGTAGGGATTCTGGGACAATGTTTGTGATGTTCAGATTATCCATCAATTGTATACCATAAAAAGCAACAGCCCACAAACTCCCACTTCCTTCTTTTCTCCACTACTCAGATTAATCTCACAGTCACCGATACGAAAAAGGTATGAGGAATTTCATGCAGCACCATACATGTTTGGCCTGAATTAAGGCATGTGGTTTATCTGAAGAAGTTAATTTCTAACTTGTAATCTCCAAGGCAATCTGCCATTGGAGATTTAAATCCGTCCACCGTTTTTCGGCGATTAACATAGTGTGCCTTACTGTTTCTCTCAAGAACCAAATGACTGCCTACTTCAATGTAAGCAGCTTTCAAGAGCATGGACCACACTACAAATACCTTTTCTCTACTTTGGGACTCAAAGACTAGAGAGACAGTAATTTCAAGAGATTAATTTTCACTCAAAGTCCCAGGCAGAGATTTCATAAGAAAAGGACATGCATTACAAAGGTAGTATAGTATGAAAAATATAAACAAGTAAACACCTTCCCAAATTAACTATATTTATACGCAAGTCAATGGGATCGCATATATGAATTACTAGTTGATAAAACATTCAGCAAAACTTTTGTTTGATTAAACTAGAGTAGGTGATTTGTTGGATGGTGATGGCAACTCAGGAAAAAAAAGCCAATGCAATGATGTGAAGGAAACTTCACTCAAAAGGACAAGTTTCAGATTGTAGCTTGTGTTTAATTAGTTGGCATGCAAAGTTATTCAGGCAATAGGCAATAATAACAGGCATTTGAAACTGCAATATTCTGTGTTGCATGGGGCACTCCAGAAGCATGTGGCATTCCCTCAAGGTGATTGTAACCAAAACAGTTTGGATGAGAAAGTGGGGCTACTAGTCATAGTTATTTGTTCTACATTGACAAATTTGGTTAAAAAATTCTAGAAAAATCTTTTTTTTTCGTTGTCCTTTTTACCTGACTTTCTTGATGTTCTACTCACAGTGGCAAAATCACAAAACATTAAATGGTGTACATTCACAAAGTGTGCACACCCTGTGACTAGGGTATCTTTGTGACCACCTTTACATCTAAATTATGTGGTGTTCGTTTTGGGACAGTGCCACTCTGAATCCCACTGTAATCACGGCAAGTCATCAGGAAGCAATCAAGCACCGTGAGCTTAAGACGGATGGCATTAAAGTACTCAGGTCAGCGGCTTTAGACGATTACATCCTGGGATCAGGGTGCCAGAGGCCAGTTCACACAGGACAGCAGTTACTGAACACTACGGGCACAATTTATTCACTACAAGCACTCACACATTTACACATGTACCTTGTGTTACTGTGTATTAATGGCCTATTTATTATTTATATTGTTTGTGGTATTTGTATCTTTTCAGTCTGCCTGAAAATACTGAAAATATAATGTTAGGCTTTGGATGAGTTTTAATGGTAATACTGTGGAGGTTGTGCCTGTTGTGTAGCACGTGCATTGTGTAACAATATCCCTCTCTCTGGGCATACATCAACTTAAGAGTTGTTGACCATTCAGGAGAGATGTTTATCATTGTAGACCGCATCTGAAATGTAGCTGAAATGCAGCCAGCATAATTCACCTTTAACATCTGAAAAGACTAGTGGTGCTAGATCTTCTGCAAGAATATGTAACCTTCTTGTTATTTGTCAAGACAAATGTTTAAAAGTAATGTTTTTGGAATGGTGGCAGGTTAGGGTTCCTCAACTAGAATGGACTCATTATTTTCTAGCCTCAGGCTTTATTTCATCATTTGTGTTGTTTGGTCCTCTCACATGTTGTTTTAGAATTTGTTTTTCCAGATCGTGATTGTGCGAACCAGAGCCGAGAGGGTAGTGGGAGCTCACAGCAAGAGTCGCCCAAAACTAAAAAGAATCAATTAGTGATGAGAGAGGGATGCAAGTGTCGGCAGCTTTGTCGCAGTGGCCAGTTGATAAAACAGACGCCTTTGACACAGTGCTGCTTTTGTCTCGCTTTCTTCAAGGGAGTTGCTAGAAATCTGACATTTCTCCTCCTTTTGTTATTTGCTTTTAACTCACTCAAGCCAGACACACACTTAGATATTCAGAAATGCATGAAAAATGCATGACCACTTATTCAAAGTTAGCTTCTTTTGATTCTTTGGGCAATGTCAGACATTTTCAACTTGTATTAGCCTCAAGGGAATCCTTTTGAGCCTTTAGTCCATCTCAAAGAAAGATGTCCTATAATTAATGCTGATATTAGTTTGAAAAAAAGGGAAACATGATCAATTTTCTTTTGCGTACAAATGCAGGACTATCTTTCATTACCATTAAAACATTTAAAGTATGGTGCCCCTAAAATACTAACTGTAGGTTCCCTCTTTCTGTGTGTTCAATAATTTACTTTCATATGGCTTAGTATTTGTCGGGAGACAAAGGAAAGGACTGCACAACAATATTTGACTTGGTAAGAAGTCAGAGAAAATTAGACATCGCTTCAGTGCGATGAGTAGAAAACAGCAATGTTCTTTGGATCCCGAAGTGACGTCTAACCTGGCATTGATAGGGGGCAAACTGTTATCTGCGCTTAACTTCCAAACAACCATGACCCCACAGAAAACCCCTTTGCCTGACAGCTCAAGTTTCTAGCTTTGTTTGTCCATGCATTCTTTCCACAAGCATGGCATGAGATGTGGGGGTCCCTCAGGTGTCAGGAGAGTCCGAACACAAAGCGAAACACTTTCACCGTGTAATCTGGGAAGTGTGCCTTACACTTAGTCAACTATGACTGTTACTGATAGCTTGATAACATGTGCGCTGGACCGGAAGCGCACATTGTTCTGAGTATCTCATATGAGCAAACTAGAAAGGGTTGACAACGTAAAACACGAGGCGCTCCAAAATGTCTCTAATTAGGTCCTGACAATACAGCAGTACATGGTCAAATGTAAACAAATTATGATATTCATGAGTAAACGGAAGGTTGGAGACAATATCTGGTCAAATTGACACTGCAGCTGAGTAAATACTATCTGTGACAATGGCGCAGCAAAACCATCCTCTCATTTCCACCCCACTGTTTCTCCAGCTTGTTGAATTGGGTGGGTCTGTGAGTTTCTCAACAACAACAGCGTCTAATTCGGCGGACAATTACACTGAGCTTGATGAGACAATATAAGCACCTATTTGTCTGGATGATTTCCATTAGATTAACATTTGCTCAATTTACTCCAGCTCCTGACTCTACCGGCCACCGGCAGGACCGTAACTCTGCTGTTCCCTAAAGAGCAGACCCCCATATATTCAATGAACGCCTTCTTTAGTCGACTGCTCCCCCAGCAACCTTCGACTCTCAAGATAAAGAAAAGTATATTGCCTGGAGAGCTAGAGTTTCAGTCTCTCCTCTATCCTTTTTAGCCATAACTTCCTGTAGGAAGTGCAGGTCTTCTGCGGTGGGCAACGAAGCCACTGATCTGAGAAAATGACTGCTGGGAAAAACAGCTGGCAAACAGAGAGGTCTTAGTAAAGTGGACTGAAAGGCTCTGATCAGGGTCATGACCTCTGTCTTTGCCTGGCCAGTCTGTTGATGACTGCACTGTCCATGGAGAATGCTCCCTTACTGGAATGTGGTAAATGATAAGAGGGAGGGCCGAGTGGGAAAACGTGTCACTTCTACTCTCCTGAACGTGTGACTATGTAAGAGGAAGGACTACGTTTCATGTTTTAACAATACTTCTTTCACAATGAAACTAATGATACCTTTGAACAAATAGGAATTGTGAATTTAAGGAGGACGTTTTGCCTAGATGGTGCTGATTACATTTTTCTGTGGATAGTAAGTCAAACTTGGAAATATATAGCCAATTCCTGATCATACATACAGTAATATCAAAGCCATATAATGTCACTTTTAGCAATGCTTCCTAAAATTGCCTTGATTTTTTGTGGTTAAAAGACAAATTATGTTGTGATCCTCTTTGAAATAGCTCAGCAGCAAAAATGTTTACCGGCAATCAAGGGCAAAGAGAAGTGGTGACATGTGTGGGTAGAAGTATGAATACTGTTTTTAATCACATCTATCTATCTGGCAGGCATATCTTAAAGAAGCATTTCTTCGACGATAAATTACACTCTGGGAAGGCGCAAGATTCACAGTAACTTTCCGTGCTAATTTTAACTCTAATCCTGGTGTTGATTGACAATGTTGTCAGACCTCAGAATAGATTTGCGTCCGCATTACAAGCACTTTTCTGTCCATGGCACTTGGATTATTCAAGATTATGCTGTAATTCCCGTTTTAATCTTCCCTGCATTAAGATTTTAGAGTTGAAATGCTGTGCTGAAGAGTAGTACACTGCAGTGCTGAAGTGTCTTAAGCGTTTGATGAGATCGGGAAATCTTTTCTCATCCTCTTCCCTTTCTTCCCCGTTATCACAGAATTTCTTCATGAACACTCGCCTCGCCAATGAATTGATCATTGGTTTGCTTCCCTGGTTTAAACCCTTATCAAAAGATTATCTTCAAAAGGCAATAAGAAGAAAGTTTTTCTGCGTACATTCACATAACCAATTTAACATAATATGACAAGATGTAAGACGATGGCCCAAAATCACCTTTCAAAATGCAATCTGACTAAATTGAAAATAGTTTTCATAGCAGGTGGTTACCACAAAGCTCCGAGGACTTGATCAAATATTATTTTTAAATTTCGGATTATCATCTGCAGAAATCTTCAGGATATAAATGAACATAAATTCTTAAGGATATCCCATCGGCATCTACAACAAGCAGCTTTCCTGTCAAGTAGGCCAACACAAATTGTTAAGAGTTCCACACTCAAGTACAAAACACATGAACTATTTTCTCACAAATCATAACACACACAAGCGCACTTTCACATATGAGTGGGAGTATGGTTCTACCTGAAACACATTTTTTCTGCTTGACTTCTCTGTTGTCCACTCAATCAGCGCCATGCAGAGGTCCACTTCATCCAGCTTGCACCCAGGTTTCTAAAGTAAATAGTGAACGATAAATTAAGGTTATCCATATGTTACACACAAGTGTTAATATAGTGAGCATTTTTTTTTTACATAGCAGTAGTTTGTGGTTAGCTGTGATGTTAGCTGACAGGCACGTATGCAAGAACTTCAGTGAGGTTTAACACAGATGAAGAAGTGTTTCCACCTTTCTAAAGACTTGCAAACATGTTTTCGTATATTGATTGGCCCAGAGACATATTTTGGTGTGTATAGTATTTATTAGCATGATAACCACCTTTCCTGCAACTTCAGTAGGGTATTCAAATTCTCTATCTCAACTGCTACTGGGTGCATGCATAGTAAAAACTGAAAAGAAAAAAAAACTGAAAGAAAAATTGAATGGTATTGTTTTACAGCTGAGGAGATTTTTGATTAGGAAAAAGCTGCTTTTGAGGCAAGAACTAATTAACGTAAAAGGCATGCTAACCCATTTAGATATTATTGCGTTTTACTATGGTCTCAACTAATTCAAAGAATTTCAAGGCAGAGAATCTCAAGGATTGCGAGTACCAAGTGGTTATGTAACCATGTCATTTAATATAAACAAGAATTTTGTTATATTCTTGTTACTGTATTATTTTCGATAAGAAGCTGTCCTGAGACTATACACTGCTTAAAAAACATGCTTTTCAAATGTCACATTTGACACTTTGACAATTTACAGTACATACATAATAGATCACATAATAGAAGCATAATTATTCAAATAACACAGACTGCCAGTGTACAATTCAGGTAATATACTATTACAGTGTACATTATTGTTATTGTATATCTATATAAAAACAATCCACACAATGACCCCCTTGAAACAAAACATTATATAGATGTTTACTTTATACTGAAAGTATGAGACACCTACGACGATAATGAATACTAAACTAAATGGTCCAAACAGTCAAGACTGTATTAAAGGTCAAAGGTCAAAATAAACTTTTCATTGCACTTTGCATGATTTCTATAGAAAGATTTCGACAATTCAATCTGTAACACAGACTAAAAATGTTGCGCTCAAATAATGAACTGTTGGACTGCGAGATTGACAGACCTTGCACTCATAAGGCTCAGTGAGGGAGAGGGCTTTGACTAAGTCCTAGGAGCTTCATTAAAAAGCATGGCAAGCTCATTTCAGAGAAACCCCACCCTTTCACTATTCTCTTCTCTCTCACACTCTCTCTGTACCAGGTCCTGATGCCTGTCCGTGTGTGTGTGTGTGTGTGTGTGTGTGTGTGTGTGTGTGTGTGTGTGTATGTGTGTGTGTGTGTGTGTGTGTGCGTTCATGTATACAGACGCATTTCTACACTTTTACATGTTCGTGTATGGGTTTGTACGTGAGTGTCAATCTGTATCTCACTTT
>JAVQJS010017053.1:0-24410 GCA_036024795.1 Galaxias rostratus | reverse complement strand
CTACCCCGGGGTTTCCTACCAGTAGGGCGTGCCTGAAAAACCTCCAATCAGATGCCCTTACCACCTCATCTGGCTCCTTTCGACGCGAAGGAGCAGCGACTCTACTCCGAGCTCCCTCCGGATGGCCGATCTCTTTACCCTCTCCCTAAGGCTACGCCCAGCCACCCTACGGAGAAAACACATTTCAGCCGCTTGCAGTCGCGATCCTATTCTTTCGGTCACTACCCAAATCTCATGACCATAGGTGAGGGTTGGAACGTAGACCGATTGGTAAATTGCGAGTTTCGCCTTTCGGCTTAGCTCCTTCTTCACCACGACGGTCCGGTACAACACCCACATTACTGCTGATGCTGCACCAATCTGCCTGTCAATCTCACGCTCCATTTTGCCCTCACTTGTGAACAAGAACCCCAGATACTTGAACTCCCTCGCTTGTGGCAACAACTCATCCCCAACCCGGAGAGAGCACTCCACCGTTTTCCGGCAGAGAACCATGGCCTCAGACTTGGAGGAGCTGACTCTCATCCCAACCACTTTACACTCGTCCGCAAACCGCTCCAGTGCATGCTGAAGATCACATTCTGAAGAAGCTAACAGAACCACATCATCCGCAAACAGCAGAGAAGGAATTCTGAGGTCCCCAAAATGGACACACTCCTCACCCCTGCTACGCCTTGAGATCATGTCAATGAATATCACAAACAGAATCGGTGACAAGGGGCAGCCCTGACGGAGTCCAACACCCACTGAAAACATGTTTGCCTTTGTGCCGAGTATACGGACACAACTCCCCCTACGGTTATATAGGGAACGGATGGCTCGTATCAATGGCCCCGGAATCCCATACTCCCGCAGAACACCCCACAAGACCCCCCGGGGAACACGATCGTAGGCCTTCTCCAAGTCCACAAAACACAGGTAGACTGGATGAGCAAACTCCCATGCCCCCCCCAAGCAGCCCCGCCAGGGTAAGAGACACCCTGGATGAAAACTTGCTCCAGTGCGCTCTTGATCTCAGATTGGGGCGATGGCTCTTCTTTTGACAGGACAACAAAACTAAGCACACAGCCAAGATATCAAAGAAGTGGCTGCGGGACAACTTTGTGAATCTCCTTGAGTGACCCAGCTAGAGCCCAGACTTTCCGATTGAATCCGGTTGAACATCTCTAGGGAGATCTGAAAATGGTGCACAACTGTGCACAAACATTTCCCATCCAAACTGATGGAGCTTGGTGGGTGCTGCAGAGAGGAATAGGTGAAACTGCCCAAAAATAGGTGTGCAAAGCTTGTGGCATCATAGTCCAATAGACTTGGGGCTGTAATTGCTGCAGAAGTACATCAACAAAGTATTGAGCAAAGGCTGTGAATTCTAATGTACATGTGTTTTCATAGTTATTTACTTTTAATAAATTGGCAATAATCTAAAAAATGTTTTTACTTTGTCATAGTAGTGTATTTGACTAGAATTTTGAGATATTTGCTGATGGATTTTGGAATGAAAATGTAACAACAAAATGTGAAAAATGCGAAGCACTGTGAGTACTTTCCAGGTGCACTGTACATAGACAAACAAACACATACACTTCACTACCTGCCCCGATAATGTGTCTTTTTGGTCTTTTGGCCTAAAAATATATTCTTCTTTGACCCGGCTCCTTCTGTATCCGATAGGTCTGCTTTCAGCCTTCCCTGGTTCCGCTCAGCCAAGGGGCACCCGGATAGACAGTGATGTGCAGTAAATCGACCAGTCACATGGCCGGATCCATCACAGCCTGGTGTTGGACATTTCCTGTATTGAAAAAAAAGCTTGATTATCTGATACAGGAACAGAGAATCACCGCTTAAATCGATTGGTGTAAAGTTGTGCATTTGGCCATTGGCCTAATTTACTCTGTGGATGTTCCAAAGTGAGTTTTTTCTAACACTCCAGTACTGACTGACCTATGGTGGAAGCTGTACTTTGTCCTGGGATGACTAATTCCTTTACATGGTATGGAGGTGTAATTAGGTTGATCTATAGTCACAGTCTCCCTTGGTCCTATTAAATAGATACAAGAACACTTATGCTTACACAACGTTTAATGATAAATCTTTTTAAAGAATGTTGATGGCTTAGCATGACAAAACGACAGTTTACTAATTAGACATGATAGATTTCTACAGTGATTAAAGTGGAATAGTTTGTCTGCTTTACCATGTGGATGTGTTTTGGACTCACAAGGGGGCACCTTGAGAGGATGGCCTGTTGCTTCACACCAGCCCACAGGATGGATGTCTGGGTGGTCTGAGTCTATCCATTCATCATACATATGGCTCCAACCGTCATAGTGGATCTGGTGATCAGGAAGATAGACCTCTTTATTCTAAAGTGAGAACCCATCCATCAGCTAACTCAAACCTAACCCCTTTCTTAACCCCCGGTACCAACCCCCACAAACAGTCACAGACCTTTATGCGGTGTGTCTCAACCTCCTGTACTCTGGCAACTCTGATCAGACCGGGACTCCTTTTGTCCACCGCTTCCAGCTTCATCTGAGGCTGGAAGCCATTAGACGGACGCTGGGAGGTAGTTAGATAGAAAACAGAGACCATTGAAGAACAAATAAATACATATCTAATAAAATGTCCCTTCCCCTGAAAAATCAATGTCTTACCAGTTTGAAGGCATCTGCTGATACAGCAGTGGAACCTGTTTCATCCAAGTACCGAGCCCAGGAGAACCTACTACCTGTGTCAGGATAATCTGAGAACAGAACACGGACAAGACATCCTGTCTTCAAATTCTATAGACATAAATTAGTTTTATAGGCTGAAACATTGCTACCTCTGTTGAGGGTTCATAGCACGCTGACCCGGGACTTACAAGTGGTACTAGAGACAGTGCACTAAAGAGAACGGCTCTACTTAATGCACAAACACAAACCAGCCCGCCTTTTTTAAACATTCTATCGATTTCAAAGGAGACTACCCACAGCTATAAACACCTCACAAAGGCAAATCGTTTTCAGTTGATAATCACATGGCTACATTTAAGCGTAGCTGTTTGTAATGGAAGCACAAAGCAGATCTAGGCTTTGGTAATGGCTAGTACAGTGGTAACATGTATTAGTGAAAGGTGAAAGGTTTTTGCTTGCATTTGGCATATGATTTGGTCAGGTCTTCATCCAATATCTTAGTTTAGATAGTGTAGAATTACCTCCCTACAATAGTAAGGATATCTGCAATTTGCGACAACAACCCTAGTCTAGATGCTTAATAAGTTATTTGTCATGCACTGGTGGGGAAATGATGGACTAGCAGCCACCTTGAGGCGGAGTAAGAGGGAGGTTCCTCTCGAGGCACCAGCCAATTGGATGGATATAAGGACTGCTGGCATCACACCTGTACGACAGAAAACAAACGATATGACTGCAACACTATGTTGACTGTTACAAAAAATGATCAAGCAAACACATTTGTTAACTAGTATGTGCTGTTTTTTACTGTCACTATTCCTCACCAGTAGTCGTAGGTGTCATCCCAGTTATCAAAGTGAACCAGGAAGCGATCGTCAACAACATCAGTTACTGTTGCTACGCAGATGAGTGAGGGGTTCAAACGATCCACCGCCTCCAGCTTCATCCCCACTTCAAACCCACACTCCATGTCCGTCTTTGCAATTTACAATAATCCAAAAGAAACAAGTGAAATTCCAGGCTGCTCATAAACAAGAATTTAAGTAAATGTGAACCCTATTCAGAGGAATACTATTATTAATTCTCATTCAGTCAATCTGTCAGCCAGTCAATCCGTCAGTTGACTTGTCAAAGAAGCCTGATAGGCATTTTGTCAATCAGTGAGTTCTCTCTATGATGAAACCTACTGTGGCACTCCATTGTGTCTGACTTACTCTTCCTACACTGGAAAAAAGTTCTTGAGGGGCCGCTTGTGCTTTAGTCATCTTCAGGTAGTTGATCCAGGTAAACTCATCTTCCTTACAGCCTTGGTTAAAACAGAAAGGTACTGTTTCACTATAAAATTAAGTGGTGAAGGTTTCTTCACTTTTACGGCTCAGTAGCAATCTTTATTTTCAAGAGAAATTTATGAAAGATGGCACATTTTGGTGACCTCCATCACAAAAAATAGAATTGGACGGACTAAAGCATCTCTCTTCAGAAATCCAACCTCTTACCTTTTGGGGTGTATAATTTATGTCCTGTGCTCTCACACCATCCCACAGGGTGGATATCAGAAGAATTGGCATTTACCCAGAAGTCATGACAGTCAGAGTACCCATCAAAATGGAGCCGCAGCCTATAACCACAGACCTAGAGAAGAGAGGAAGAACATAAAAGTAACTTTACCACCCATGGTTTTATTATTATGATTTCATTGCATTTGATAAGGTGATGCTGTTTGCATGAATTACACAACACGCTCATATACTCAAAGCATATTTTGACTCTCATACCTCAGCCACAGTGAGGACAAAGTACATGGAAGGATGTTGTGGATCAATTCCCTCTAACTTCATGCCCTGCCTGAAATTGTTCTTCTCTTCGGGTGCTCTCTGTGACTACAAAACACAAGAGTTTCAGAAAAAACAATAAAACAAATAACAAATAACCATTAGCAATCATTAGCACAAAGGGTAAAAGATGGAGATGGTGCTCTCTATATCTCTATATCATGGAAGGTTAATCACCTTCACTTGGTCTAAATTCAACACAATATACACTGACTGTGAGTTATGTTGTATTTGCTTAACATTAAAATAATTGTGGTAACTTGAGTTGGATAGTGGCTGGCTTTCAACATGTACCGAGTGATTCCACATGGCATTCAACAGCGGCAAAGTTTTGTAGTTTTTAAGGCCCCATAAATGATACTTCACTGATAATAGAGCAACATTTTGTTCGATTGTGACTTCGTAACGCTACACCGCGCTTAGCCAGACCGAGTGGGAGCACCGTCAACAAGGATTTCATTGTGCCGTGTTTATACTGCTGTTTAGAACTTGTTAATTCTATGTGTCCAAGTGGACGTTATCTAGCTGGACTGTGCTTAGCTAACTAGTATCCCCCTCAATGCACTATATAATTGCATCCTGCAAAATTAAGTTCTTTGTCACCCTGGCACAATTGAAATGGCTAAATAAAACATGACAAGGTAGTGTCCGAACGAACAGAGTCTGACACATGTAAGCTTTTTAAACAAGTTGCAGCACAATAAAATTAATTAAAATGTATTACAATGATAAAATAATCAGTATTGAACAAACGATAACACTAGTCAATAAACTGCTAATGATTCTATGTCTGCAGAGGTGGACACGTGTGATATGCCGTTCAAAAGCCTTGACACGAGGTTGAGTAAACACAAGAACGTAGGGGACTTGGGAAGGTTGAAGTTCTTTTAACATTTCTGTTACTCAGAGACTAATTGACATGGACTAGCCAGACATTTACAACTTATATCTGACTTCTAATTAACCATACAATTTAAATATGACTACATTTGATATATACAGTAGTTCACAATATTTATATGAATGGGAGAAGGTCAGATGTTGCAACTAGCTCCAAGTGGGCGTTTACACTTGTGTTCCATTCAGCGCTTTACAACAGCGAGCTGGAGTGCCTAATTTACTACGGGGATGTCACTTTCACAGCAACGCAGTATTATTGACATAAATCTATTAATAAATATGTTGATACAAATGTATCCTTTAATGTTGAAATTTCCTTGCAGTTGACATTTACACCTATGTTTAGTTCAGCGTCGTCTACCAACACGCAAAGACATAGTAACGCTGCAGTTGTTATTTTAGGGGCCTGGCCACCCACACTGCATGGTCGCTGATGGTGGAAACATGATCAAATCGCATTTGCTCCGAGAAATAAATGTTCTAGCTATTATTAGGCCTATGTTTGGTGCCTTATTAATGTCCGTAGTAGTGATCCAATAGATTCCTTTCCAGGGCCCACATGTATTGGCTATTACAGTCCATTGTGCTTACATACAGCTAAGTTATCGGTTCACGTTAAAATGTTTAATTATCATTTTGAATCTGTTTGGCCCCATTAGCGAGAGAAATTCCACGGCCATACACCACCATCTAGCATTGATGTTTTCCAGGTACAAGTTGTGCAATGCATAAAATTTGAACACATTAAAGCATTGTTGGTGGAAGCCTGACCTTGTTAAAAATAAAACCAAACGGTAGTACTTCATTGTCATGTGTTCACCATTATATAATGATGAGGAGGCACTTCCGATCTAACAGCAACAAGCCCCCCTTGTCAACAAACAGTGCTTGGACCGCAGTTAGGTCAGTAGAATAACTGGAATGCATCGCACTACATTTGCATAGGGAAATGCATTTCTGGTTAATTTATTTTCTCACCAATTGTTTGTCTGCTTTTACTTTTCCAACATTTAGTGGAAATAAATCTATATATTATATCAATTAATCTAGTTAATAGGGATCTTAATACTGATACCAATGCAGTATTTGCAGCATGACAATCTGTTTCCATTTGGTTCTAATCAGAATTGCGGTACACCTTTTGAAAAAGTCCAGTTGGAGCGGCCACTGCTTCCTGCTCCTCTAGGTACTGGGCCCATGTCCACAACTCATTCTTGCTGTCTCCACCTTCACAGACACGAACACACAATCGCATCATGTTACACTTGCGCAAAAGAGGTCTGACAGTGGTGCAATTTAGAGAGGAGTCATGGTTACAGGAAGAGGGGAAGAGCCGGTGATGTTTGCAGAACAACTTGTATAAATGGGTGACAAATAGATGGTAGGGGATAAACTTTTGGTTTTATGTTTAATAGCAAATGTTAAATGGTATAAAATGATCATGCAGATTCTTACTTCCTCTGCTATGTCTACCATCTTCTATTTTCTCATCCTGCAATTACATAAAATCCTCTTCAAACTGACATTAAAATTTCCTCGAACAAATATGCAATATTTTAGGAATCTACGCTTCAATGCAGTTCATTTGTTATTTGCATAATGCAAAAGTGACAATGCATCCAGTCCCACCATGCCCTCTAATTCGGAGTCTTCCTCTGATGGGCTAAGATACTCCTTCCTCTTTCTCTTCTTCATAGGTTTGAGGTGCTCAGGGTTGAGAGACAAAATCCTACCTCCAGCAGGTACCTTTTCTATTCCACGCCTGCTACAGGATAGATTGGACAGATGAAAACATCTCTATTGCCATTTCAGTATTTGCTTGTATGAACATTACTGTTTTTGTGCTTTAGGTTATTTTTAGTTACATCTCAGATATGGGCTCCCTGCGTAGCTCCTCTGCATAGGTTCTCTGTGCCATTGGTTCACGGTTTGGTTTGGATAGTTCAAGTTGAGTTTCTAGCGCAGTCGTGGGTCGTCTTATTTGGCCTGCCTCTGGACCGCTGCTAAGAGGTGCGATGGAAATTGACACATCTGCCATGTTGTCACAGTGATGTCGAAAAGTTAGATACTCAAAGGATTCAGACAGTATCAATTGGACAACAAATAAATACAGTACATTATAATAATACACTATTGTTGACGTAAATACCCAGAACCTTGTGCAAGGCTTTTTACCCAAAAACTTTAAATAAATCATTGTGACTCAAGAGGTATGGTTAATACAGCAGCTTACCTATTTTGCCAGGTAATATGCTTTCACATACAGTTCCTGGAGCTGTTTCAACACTGCTGCTGTTCCCTGGACTGATTAATGACTCCAACTTCCCCAGACTCCCAACTTCACTCACACATAACTGTAATAAACATATGTACTGCCTTTATGCAGATTTATAAGCATTTGCAATTTAGCTTTAACTTTTGATAACTGACAGCTGTATACAAGCAAGTATTTCGTAACACTTTAAACATCACTGACCTCGAGGTTGCTACTAGGTAGGATGGTCATGCCCTCCTTCACCTCAAGCACATGGACAAGGCTACAAGTCTCTACTACCTGTGAAGCTGGAATGGGTGTGTCCAATACTTTAGCCCCACCTACTATTGCTGCTGCAGAACCTGGTAACAAATCCATTCTCTGTGTGCTAGCTGCTGGAGCTGTGTGAGAGAGTTTAAGATACTAAGAAAACATTAACTGTTGTGTGTGTTCACTAGCAAGAGTTGTGCCTGGTATGTTTCTTAAATAAGAGATTGGATCTAGAAACAATAATCTTCAAAGGAAAAGGAAAGTGTTGAGGGGATCTACTGTCAGAAACCAGCATTCAGTGTTATATGTTTGATGAATAATGAGTGATGTTTTACTCACAGGGAATAATGAGTGCTGTGGTGATGGTCTGGTGATGGACCATCTTGCTCTGCCCCTCAATGCTACAGTTTAGAGAAGCATCCATGGGGAAAAGCAAGGGATTTAGAGGCGAGTGCTCTGGTTCTATGGACGGATCCTCTAAATTCACTTTGACACTCATGATTGTGTCCCAATCTCTCACTGCGGAAAATACATTATAAACACTGTTAATACCTGTTAGAGTAAGGCAAAGCCCCATCAAAGGCTAAGATGAAAGGCACCCCAAAATAAAGTGGCAAAAACACAATGCATCAATTAAAAGATGACCCCACAGCACTTTTGGGGTAAACAACCTCCAGTAACAATATGTTCAATTAATGCAAAGGCAGCAATTCTCTTAAAATGGCGGAGGTTCAGAAATCTTGAAGCAACATAAGAAAAAGTATACCGATTCGGTTGTGAAAATGACAATGTGAAACCCATTTTGCCCGTGCAAGCAGCAGCAGCATTAACCAATATAATACCGACAGTTGCCGATGACCTATGTCATATGCTACACTAGAATGTTCATTAAGAGAAATTTGAGTCCGAAAATTTTATATTTAAATGTACCAATATAGCTTAACGGCTACTTATATTCAGATGTCCATACATTAAGCTATATTTCCAAACGTTGCAAATAAAATGGCATCTTACCATCCGATGGGGTTATAATTTAAAGCTGACAATGTCAGTCAGCACTACTTAATAGAGCAATTGCAAAGGGGATATGAATTCATGCTTACTGATCAATTCGGAATTCAATTTGGCTTACCAGCGGTCTCTCCTGCGGGTTAGGATCTCCTAAAAGCGCATGCGTGTAACTGTTCCGACTGTTCATACAAATAATTCCGACCACCAAATTGATACACAACATAACGCATACAGAACGTTGTAGAATGGTTCAGTTTGTCATATAACCTTTGTACTGAAAAACCGCAAAATGGTTGTATTAACAATAAACAAGTAACCAATGACATGACTATTTTGTCAATTAGAACAATATTTTATTAGCTTGAAATAAAGAAACTTCAGAAAGTATTTCGCTACGAACTTTATTAAATGTACAAAAGATCAATTATGTTGGAAGGGTAAATTATTGAATACACTCACAATTATACTAAGTACACTGAATCAGTAGAAGTTTGTACATTTAGAAAGCCTGATATACCAAAACAAACATTCTCGAACATTCATTTAGATTTTTCTGTCTCCCTCATAGAACACAAGCATGGCTTGACAAATGCTCCTAGTTGCACAAACTACAAAATGGTTCAATAATAAAAAATAAGACTGAGCATGGTAAACTTTGTTCGAGTTTCATTGAACAGTTTACATTAAACGCTTCTTGAATAAAATAAAAGGTATAATCAATCCATCAAATGACATGCGTTTAAACTTTGCTTTTCTACACAACCAACATAAGGCCTCCTGAATGGAGTACTACAGAAAAAAAAACTCAACTCGAGTCCATTGAACAAGCTCTATGTATGCGATTTTTTTATCGATCGAGCAATAAACTATCTGCTCTTTCCAAAATACAAACGACATCGATATTTCGGGACCGTGTGTATTACTTGAGCTTGTGTATTTCTAAGAAACATGTTAATAAAATGATCAGGATGACAAGATTATTTTTGACAAAAAAAAGTGGTTGGGGCTACTGTTAACAATTTAGATCCAAAAGTTCTACCTCACGAAATGTTTAGAAATTGTTCTTTTGCACACTGAAATACATGACAGAAAGACCTGACTAATAGCACAGCTTATTCCCACAGCAATTTTATGCACAAGATTTCCTTTCAGGCAACAAAAAGATTAGTTGGAAAATCAAAAGGAAGCCAAATTTTAAATTGAAGATGTATCTTTATCTCTTAAAATAATAAGCATTGCTACATTAAAAAGCTAAATCATAAACAACAAAGAGAACTGGTATAGAAGTCTCAGAGTATGGATTATTGTTTTAAAGAGAAACAAACGGACTCAGCAACAATTCCCCTCACTAATCCTGGGAGGCTGATCTAGACCTGGAACGAGACTGTGATCGGCGAGAACTTGAGCGTTTTTCACCAGACTTGGAGTTGACATCAACTTGTGGGGATGGTGATTTAGAAGGAGATTTGACCGGGCAAACCTCCTTTCCATTTGCAACTGGAGAAGGTGAACGGCTGTGGGACTTTCTATCCCCAGACTTTTCTTTAGAAGATCTGCGTAAATTCGGTTCCGATTGAACTTTGGAGGAGGACTTCCTGTCTCCTGAGCGGGACCTGGATTTACGAGAACGTGAACGAGAGTTGGATCGTGACTTTCTACCTGACCAGGAGCGGGAACGACGGCTTCTCTTGTTATCACGGGAACGAGACCTATAATCGCAAAAGGTTGCATTGATATTTTTCATTTCAAGGTTAATGCACTTCTCAATCATTTACTAAACAAATTCCATCAAATGCCATCTTGCCTGGAACGAGATCTGGAGCGGCTCCCAGAGCTCCTGCTCTTACGGCTCCTGCTACGGGAACGACGACGACTACGAGACCTGACGGAAAAAATAATAAATAATAAATATTATTATTATACATTAGGCAACAAACAGAACGTTAAACGTCACCAAAAGAAATGTGACCATTGAAATGCCTCACCGAGACCGGCTGCGTGAACGGGACCGACCACGCTGTGGATGCTGCTCCACCAGACGAATCTTCCGCCCGTTAATATCTGTGCCATCCAGTTTCTCCAAGGCTCTCTTCATATCAGAGCGGGAACCAAACTCAATCACCCCCTCGTTTGTACGTTCTTTGTGGGCATCAGCATAGGTTACCTCCCCTGCCTGACGCATGAAGTCCTAGAGTAATGAGGAGGATAGAGGTCACAGGAAAAAGTAAAAGCACGCCCAGGATTTGGAATTTCAATCTCTATTATGCAATAGTCCACATGACTCATCTGATCATTTACTTCATGAGTTTATTTTTTGTAGACCTCATCCACAGCATCTTCCCACTGAGCTGTTGGTTCTACTAAGTGCATTGATTGCCGCATATGAGCCGAGTACTGGGGTTAGTTGTTGAAAACTGATCTAATCTGATAGTTAAAATACAGTACCTTGGAGTTAGAAGTAGCACTATAATGTTCATCTAATGGCTGCTTTGTAACACTAACATCAGCCAATGCAAAGTGTAGTAGAATCAGGGTTGGTAGATTTTTAAGCATTTTGGTCCAACCAAAATGTTTGCTGTGCAATTCAATTCAGCAACGTAATTTAGGGGCACTTGAGCAACCAGAAATAATTGTACTGATGTCACCTGTTATTTTTATTTCATGTACAAGCAAAAACAAAAGCAATATCGTTAGCCGAATATATGTGATAAAACACTGCCCTCACTATCTAACCTGAGTGACTGTACCCATTCGAACCAATGCAGCAGTAATTTGCTGCGCTTTCGGTTTTTAATTAATTTGTATTAATCTCGTAACAGGTTACGCGTGCCGTGCATTGTCCTGTAACCAACTTGATAGGGCTATCATTACATCGGTAGGTTGCTGCATGAGGTTCAGTTAAATTCAACACGCTTACACTGCAGAGCTTTCTTTCACAGTTTAAGTTTTCAACCCATGTTATATCTTATGTAAAAGAAAATGGCATTAACATCAACAGGACCTATGCAAACAATGTGTCATGTGCCAACATAATCCGTGTAATCGCAGACACCATTGAGTGCATCTATTTCCAAGGTATTTCTGCACTTTAAATTGCATTGCATATTTGATAAGTTCCATAAGTACAACTATAACAGAACCCGCGTATACATAATCAGCAGAGGGTAAAGAGCGGTATAAGAGAACCACATTGACAGACAGGACTACACATCCATTCAACTCAATTATCTAAAGGGGTAACACACTGAGGATTAACAGCAGCCCACCTTCAGGTCCTGCCAGCTGCAGCGACTTGACAGATTCTCGACAGTCAGGCGGTACTCTGTACGTACAGGAGGACCAAACTTCTCTCTTCCAGTGCGGTTCCTGTTATTGTAACCACCTTTAAAACAAAGTTAAATTAATTAGTCAGGCAATAAAATGTTGACGAGTGTTTCACACACTACAGAATATACACTATCAGAAAAGATTTTTCAAATAACTTAAAAGAAGTGTAGAGTCATTTGTCAGGATCACCTTTCAGAAATGTCAGTATAATATAAAACCTTCACTTTACTACATTTTGAAAACTGATTGCGATCACACAGCAGAGCTTTGAACAGTGGTGTTCTTGCATACCGTTGAATCCTGCAAAATAAAAGGCTCCCGAGTTGTAGTCAAAGACAATGTTTGATAAAACTCGGGGTTGAATGTAAAAAAATGTTAAAACTTGACAGCAGGACCTGATTGCCAATCTAAGTGTGGGCACTTTTCTTTGAAGAGCATAGAAACTAATGGGAATCCTCACCATCACCCTGGTCTATTGGCAATAGGTTGCGGTCATCAAGGCTCCTGCTTAGGTCAGCCAAGGTCAAGGACCAAAGGTCACACACACATTGTAAGGTGAAAGCCAAGGCCAAACGGGACAGGCAGTCATCTCAGCCCCAACAGACTTGTAGTCTCAGCCCGCAACTAGACTCTTTCAAATTGAAACATCAAGGACTTTCGTTAATGTTGAAATATATAATGAAACTTAAAGGTAGGTTTGGTAGAGTGACGTCAGTAGCAGTGTTAATCAAATTACAGATAATATGGCTATACACACTCTCCCTTCCCAAAAGAACCTCAATGATCAAACCTGAAAATGTGCAGTACTAACATGTATTGCGCTACATCTGCAATAACAAAAATACCTGCCTTTTACAGTTCCTGAAAACAAGGTACAAAAATTTGGTAGCAGTACCTAATACTGATTTGATAAGTGTATCAGAATTTAAACAGTTTTTGCGATTGTCATTAAAAATCCTCTTTTCTCAGATTGGCGAGCACTCAATTTTAAGTATCTGTACTGGTATCAGTCGCCCAAAAATAGTATCGGTGCATCTCAAATGCAATGTATCACGCATAGCAAGACAGATCAAACTTTTTAACTAATTAAATAATAATCAATACCTATCAAAATATCTTTGGTCAACATGATGGATATACAATCATGTTGCTTTGAAACCGTTTACATTTGCTTTGACGTTGTTTTGACATTAAACTTGGAATTATAGTTAAGTCTGTGTAACCTTGGGTCTTTGCTCGTACATGCCAATGTTCAGCTTGTAAACATGGACAGTAACAACTTAAGAACACTGGCATGTACACTATGTAAAAAGATTACTAGGTCTTCCTTCTGCATGTCCATCTTTGATACACTCTATAGGAAACACAGATGGTATATTGGACACTCTTGTAGTGAGTTTGCGTAAATTATTGTAGCCCAATGTAGTTTATTGCTTTTCATTGAGTAATGTTTGAATTACCGTCAAAATGTAATCTAAAACTTGTTGCTGGTCATTGTTACTCATTGTTATGCAGATGACACCTAAATTACCTGAATATTTTGAGGCCTGCTTATATCTATGATCTGCTTTTACCTTACAAACCAAATTTTCCATATAAGATCCTCTAACAGGGCTCTTTTAATAGTTCCAAGATAAAAATTCTGCAGTAAGGGTGACCAGGCATTTGCTGTTAGAGCGCCTGTGCTTTGGAAGTCTCTTCATGATGATCTGTCAACTGTAAGATCCCTACTAATATACTAAAACATCTATCAGTATATTGTTGATCCTCTTGTTGGGCAAAAATAGGTATGTGGCTTGCAGAAGCCTCCAATGTCAAGAGTTCTGGAAATCCTGACATTACAGATTTTAGCAGCTATAGCATACATCTTCCCATAAATTGAATACATTCCTACATATGTATTTAAGTTAGTCTAACAGTGATGCCGGTTCGATCCAAACTAGACACACCAACTCTGGAATTGGTTGTACTGCAGCCAAACGACGGACCTACCAAGCATTAGCCAGTCCCACAAGCCGAATCACAGTCACACTGCTCATAAATCCAAATCGTAAATTGGTATAATTTCTACTTCTCAAAATGAGTTGGAGAAAAATTTGGGGTTTAGGATTTCAGTTGGTGTTTATAAAAGCAGTGTTGATCTTTCTTATTACCACCCATCTGTTTTCTAATTGACTGGGTCACACAGCATATTTAAGGTACACTGATATTTTTATGGCTGTTTGACCATACCAAAAGTTGTACTTTCTTACTAGTATAAAACAACTCAGAATCAATGGCAAGGCTTTGTCTGTGGCTGGAGTCCTCCTTTAAGGGAATGGAAATAACAGATGCCGTTGGCTTCCGTAACACTGCAATTTTGCTGCATTTTGCAACATCTGGACTGCTGTTATAAACCTATACCACATTTCGATTGTTGTTACTAGTCGACATCAGTGTTGGATCAAGAGCGAGTCCATGTTGATCACTTTAGTACAGCCTATTCATTATGCAATACTCCTGCAGTAGATAATTTAAAGTTCAGATGCACGTTCAAGAATGATTGTTCAGGTTAATTCGACTAAATTCTGCAACTCTCCTCAAGTAACTCCATTTGGTGATTTAACCATTCTAATCCATCTATTTATAACCCAATCCTAATGCATATAACTCATGTATAACAAAGTATTGTGCTGGCTATAAGGCTTGCCTAACAAAACAAATCATAAAACGGACTGCAACCAGACTAAACTACAAAGCAATTCAGGATGAAAGCACTACGATAAAAATGGTTTTGGTTAAAGATAAAACTCAAACTACAGAAAAATCGACCAAAATTTAGAATTGTCAATAAGACACTTGAGTCAGCTATGCCATTTATATTTCAAAATCTCAGGTCAACACTAATTGAATTGGGCATAAATGCAGGAAAGCCAAATTATTATGATTAATTTCTTAAAAACATGTATTTATATCTTAAAATAATTGTTGATAATTCGATCTGACGTCATTCAACCAAATTTACCTGAAAGGTAAAAATAAAACAATAAAATCATTAACTAATTCTGAATTCAAACAAAAATCGAAAGTAGTTCCCACTTGTAAAGGTAATACCACTGGCTAAACCTACATTGTAACTTCAAGTTGTCAGCCAGTTAAGAGACTTTAAGCTAATCGTTTTGTGTTTCTGAAAGAGTTCAAACCTCCTCCTCACACAATTATACTAAAGTAAGGAAGAATTGAGGAGCAAGACATACAGGGTAACTTAAATAACAAAAAGATAGAATGCTAGCCTTTCTGTTTCTACTTGTTACATTGCAAGGAATCTTCTAATTAGTCTTCTACCCCTTAAAGTTCAGCGCATTAGTTTGAGTAACTAATGAGTTACATAATTTAGGGAAAGCCACATTGTCCGTAGATTGTTTTAAATGAGATAGGACTTGTAAGAGACATTACTTACTACGCCCTCCTCCGTTGCCATAACCCCCACTATAGCCATCTCGATCTCGTCGGGGACCCCTTGCATGCTCAACAACAACTCTTTCACCACATAGATCCTTCCCATTGAGTTCGTAGACCGCATCGTCTGCATCTCTGTTGTCCTCAAACTCCACAAAGCCATACCTAAAAAGGTTATACAATAAATAAATGAAGAAAAAAAAACAGGAGAAATTGATTGGTCAGCTGGCCAAACCAAGGGAATTTACCAAAACAATGCTCTTACTGGAGACCTCATTTCAATCTATAATTGCTGACACAGATCCAGAATTTTAGGAGATTTAATCAAGTAGAGTATAGCATTCAACAGCCAAACAAACAGTGGTCCGCTCACACTTAATTTTGAGGATGAACAACTGGAAGTGACAGGGCGTCAATAACTTGCAAAATCATGATAGCAATAATTCACCACTCTGTGTTCCTGGAATAAAGTATATTCAACTAGCTATTACTGTTAGCTCTTACAATTTAAATACATTTGTGTGGTATTATCTATTGATGTTGATGGCCAACTAGGGATTCATAAAATATAGTGAAATAATTTCAAATAAACTATGTACGTTATGGTTAGGTTAGCAAACTCAGTGAATCCTACTACCGGTAATGTTACAGGACTAAATGATGATGCAATAATTGCCCACATTCATTCACAGGTAGACAGAAGGGGGCACAATGTATGGATAAATTTATATAATAATAATAGATTCAATTTATAAGGCGCCTTTCAAGGCACTCAAGGTCGCCGATATATAAATACTTAAGTTTCACCGTCCTTCACCTAGAAAGATCAGACTAGGCTAGTCACACCATCTTCATGGCGTGGAACCTTCCACAGTCAGTCAGTACAATAACACAGCAGATTGAATAATGTAGAACGAAAGATAAGTGCATCTTTTTGCAGCCCAACAGGCATCGGTTTGTATTGGTTGATTGTTGCTTTCACACTAAATTGTTGCTTGATGAGATTAAATGCTACATAATATTTTGTTCAAATTGTTCTTTATCATAGCTATTTATAATAAATTCACCTACCGTTCAGTTCACTGATAGGATTATTTTGGATAATATAGTTCATTGTTGGACAGTAAAACATCCTGCCTCCACTACATATCTTTGTCACCACGTCAAGTTTAGGGTGAATACTGCCAATATACACTTCATTCCAGATGTCTTTTTGACGCAACATTCCCTCAGTTTGGTGTGAATGGTGTATAAAATGTTAAAATGCCAGGACTTAGCAGCGAGAAAACGCTTCAGTCATCATTCTTGCAATGACTTCTGGGATATCGGATGCGTTCTCGCTGGCAAATCACCAACCGATGCATCCCTCGAATAAAGGGGGCAGATCCAAAACACATCAGGGCATATACTCCTAATTTGATATTGGAACCATACTTGTGCTATGATTATTGAGTACACGGGACGAACAAAAACTCAGATTGATTAGACATATTTTTCAATTAAATACAGCGCCATATATTTAAATAATGTGTTATACGAATAGTTTGGCTGACTAACTATTTGGGGCAACTTAACCTACACAAGACAGGAGTGTAATGAAAGTCTATTGAAATAACAGTCCTGTTCAGTGAATCGACTAAGTAATATTTTACTTTGAGATGTTTTATCCAATTTCCATGTTTCCCAGGGATGTATCAACTAGTCCCGTCAGCGTTAAGAATCGGTCTGTGAGTTACAACAAACCGTTTTACTAGCAATTTGCAAGTAGGCCTGGATTTTGTTAAATATGGCCATCTATGACCAGGACAAAAATAAGGGGATGAATCAAACGGTTTAGGTCCAGGAATTGTACACCGTTTACGACATATTCCATTTCCAACACAAAGTCCAGACGATCAAGTACAATTAGCAAACAACTTAGATACATTTTCCTTATTGCGTGACAAAACTAAAAATATTTAATCACTGTAGTTAACAAAAAGTCAAAAGTTTAAACCAACACACAACTACGAGGTTATTTGTACGGTTGAAGGGACGGGACAAAAAAAATGAGAAAAGGTCTTCTATTAAAGGCATGTTGACCATGCGGCACTTCCTGATTGTACAAGAAAACGAGCTTTTATCTACAAAGGCAATGTTCATTCATGGCCCACATTTTTATAAAAGTTACACGCATACACACGCGGCCGTTTAGTACGATCAGTATAATATTTTTGGTATTGTTTGACCCGCCGCTTCTACTTGTAAAATAAATCGTTAGCTAGCTGCGGCTAGCCAGCTAGCTGCAGAGCATGTGAAGATGGTCGCCGCCTTCCACTCACCCGTTTTTCAAATCTATCTCCATTACTTTTCCATACTCGCTGAAAAAACGTTGAATATCTTTTTCCCGAACATGGTGGCTAAGTCGCCCAACATAAACACGAGGCATTTTGTACCGTAATCGTTCTAGGCCTAAAATGCAAACTTCTGTGTGCGAAGTACAGCTACCAATTGCTTGGAAAATAATGAGTGTTGCTAGGCCGGTGACTGCATACGTAGCTTGTATTTCTCTTGTCTCGCGCTGACTATACAAGCATCATAGTCGAGAGAAAGGTCGAGAATAAAATGTCCCTCTTCTGGCACATATGTGCCATTTTTTTCTTAAATCAGTTGTCTAAAAAGAGAGGGCAAACATTGAACTGGTGACCAGTAAAGTATTGTAGGCCTATATTTCTTTCTTCTTTCTACATTCACGTGCTAATGTCTGAGGAAAAATTATCTGTATTTAAGATAACATGGGGTAGAAATTAACTGCAGGAATTATAATACATGTTTTCAAACATTTATAAAATAACTGTGCGTCAGATATTTATTTTTGTTCGATGTAGGCATGCATATTCTTCTTGTAAACGGATTCAAGCTGACTATAAAGTTAACACAAGACTCAACTAAAGAATAAACACCCTACACAGTACATTTTCAAAAGCTTATGCATTATAAGATATTCTATAATTTTATATAGGTTTTGGTGCGGGTTTGTGGACCAAACTGATCACTTACTTAGAATTTCCCTATGATTAACCCAATAATGATAGAACGTTTTTAACTCAGCCATTGCCCACGTTGTAAATTGTTCATAGAATTGATTAAATTGAAAAAGACCAGGTTTAAAACATCCAAGATAATCAATTCTGTTAAACTAGACCACTTCGCGTAATTATGATTACTTTTATAATAATAATACTTTTATATTTATTATTATTATCAATATTATTATTATTGTTATTATTCTTATTATTATGTAATTATATGAGATGAGATAGTAATTATTAATAATAGTTAACGCTTCAAAAAGCGTCGGACGAGCCTCAACATGCAGGTGGTCAAGGGGTTGTTGAGACAAACAAGTATATACACAACGTATAAATATTATTCAACAATAATTTTACAATGCCACTGGGATTTTTCTGATAAACTTGTAGCTCTCCAGTAAGTTTGATGAGAAAACCACTTTGCTGAAGTGACCAGAAAGAGGCAGTGTTTGAGATTATATTGAATAAAAAAACCGATTACAAGTTCGATTAATTTAAATGTTTTTCACGCAATTAAAAATGGCTCAAATCCATTTTCGGAGACTTCTGTAGTCGAGAGGGTTTTATGTTCATCAGACGAGGATTGGCCTAGGGCCTGAATTGGGTTACTACAACATATCTTGTCGGAGATGTGCCCTTTCAAAGTGTACAGATTGTCTTACCTTAAAAGGCGCCATCGTGTGGTTAACTGGGGTAATCTCGGGTTTGTGAGTGGCTGTTCCTGTTGCCCTCCAGTATATAAAATTTAAAGCCTCTAGCAATGACATTTTCTGGCAGTTTCTGGCATTTTCCCATTACGATAGATTGACATGTGGCCTCTATAGCGCATCTTATTTACCAGAGTACAGTTTTTTTTTTACCTTGTCTTGTTGAAAGCACTACCTTTTTGGAAGTTGCTTTGGATTATAGTGACTGTTAAATGATTGTAATGTAATATAAGGTAATTCAACTGATATTGCTTTAGAGAATGTCCTTGCATAAATCCTGACTGACTTTCGTCAGTGATATACTCAAAAAAACACTATTTGGACTATCTGTCAAGATTTAAGCATCTGTCTTCAATTCAATGTTTCAAAGAGTAGTTCATTGCAACTGCATGTACCAATAAATACATAGTACATTGTGGTTTAGGTTAGATAATGACTCTTTTAAGGGATTTGCTATTTGTGATGTTTTATAATTAGCTATAATTTACACATTAGTAAGAGTTAGTTTTACCAGCACTAGAGATGGAACACAGGTTGAGGTCCCCTCAACCAATATCAACTGTTTAGCAACAGTTTAAATAAAATAAGAGTTCTTTGTAATTATATATATTTTTTACAAACTACAATCGAAAGTGAAAGCAATAGAGATTAAGAGAAAGGGTGGGAGAGTTTCACATTTATTTGTAAAAACCATCTTTAAAATATGAATTACACATTTTTCTCAGGATTACATGAATGGTGATCCGATTTACTCTACAGCTGTAATTTTTTTAAAGTTAATACAAGCCAGCGTATTTTATCACAATATTTCCCTATTTGTCCCACACTGTTAACTTATATAACATCCATCCCCAAACACTCTTGAATTGAAGCAAAATTAAATCAAACTCAACCAACTTTAATTCAGGTCTGTGTGATAAATTTGAATACAATAAAACGTAAGCACCAAGGTTTGCTACCTGTAGTCCTACCATAATTTTGAATATTGAGTATTGTTAATAGTTTGTGCATTCCATTTAAGCTTGACCGCTTAATCACTTAGCCAAAACCATGTTCTTCTACCAATGACAAGGGTGGAAATTGCTTGTAAAGAGAAAAGAAGAAGGCAAATATTTAAAAAGAAATTCAATAACTGTTAACTTACATGAGAAAAAATTGTAGGAGAGTAAATTGAGAAATACACTTGTTAATGTCAGGAAGACATGGGGTAAGAATTGTTTCTTCTAAACATTGTTAGCGCAGCCTCATTGCAAGCATTTACCTACATCCTACTCACAATGGCTGAACCACTTATCCTCTCAAGATTGGTCCTAATACAGAGAGTCCAGAAAACGGCATTTAACTATGTAAATCTTACTTTTAACTGAATTCCATCATCCAAGGAGGTATCACAGACACCTGAATGAGGAAGGGGATCTTTTAGTTAGCTTTGGCGCGCAGTTGTGCCCTTTTGCCTGTGACTGCCTGGAAACCTGTCTTGATGCTAGCAACGGAGCAGCGCGAGTGGCATGTTTCACATTGCAGAAAGTAGAGCCGTGTGTCCTTCTGGAGAATGGTGTCAGGGGAGCGACAGGTGTGACATGTTACATATTCCTCTGTGAAAACACAAAGCAATGCAGGTAAGGTTTTGTATGTGTAAGGTTCTGTACAAAAACACACAAACATAAGACAGAAAATACATGTTCACTTACTAATATATCTTCTTAAAACGTTTTCTATTTGCTTCTGCTGAAATCGTCCTTTGATAACAAGCTGATTATTGCCATCTATGGACCCACTAAGAGAATGAAAATATTTGTATACATCCAAACACATCTCATTGGCATCCCATTTAAATTAAAAACTTCAGAACAAACAATTCACCTTGTTCCTAACTCAGCCAACAAAAATGCCAGGAGATGTTTTGGTTGACGATGCAACCTATGAAAAAAAAAAAAAGATTGAATTTCAACGTCTTTTTCATTGTGATTAAACATGCTTAAAAAGAGCAAAACGGCAATAAGAGACAAACATGTATTTGACTGCAGTGCATACTTTCATATAAAGTATTATTGCAAGAATTTCAGATGTGTAATAGTTTTTGTTCTTACAGTTTGCAGATGTCAGTAAAATTGACGAAAGAAGTCTTCTTGGTGCCAACTCTGACTACTTGAGGAGGCTTCATGACAAATTTCCTTTTTTCCCCAGCAACCATGTCAGGGTTCTTTTCCCGCATGATGTTGAAGACACGATTCAGAAGCTACGATAAAAAATATGAGATCAAAATACTACTATTACTTACGTATCAAAGAGGGTACATCTACAATAACATAAGAGTTCAAATACACACAATCACTAAAAAGCAACTTAAGTAGAGAAGAATTTAGACGGTCGTCAAAAATAAGTCTACTCTGGATTTGGAAGTACTCAACTCTGCCAGATGGATTTTTTTACATTTGTGTTAAGCCATGGTCTTTCTTTTACAAATTGTTTCCTCTAGCTATTTGACTTCAAGAAGAAGTTTTAGCACAGCAGATGGAATAAAATATTCAATTAATCTACAAGATAATATACTAACCTTGACACATATTTCTCCTAATAATTTTTTCTAACTGCAAATAAATGTCCTTTTGATGTCTGGGATAATACACATAAAGAAAATACCAGAATAGTCAGCTAAAGCAGGATCAAGTCTTAAGTGTGCCTCCTTTAATAAAAAAGTGAGACGTTTTAACTTCAGTTTTAATGGCTGCAATAGACCTACCTCATCATAAGAGTAGTCTCTCTCTGTGCCAGCCCAGGCTGGTCCACTCTGGGAGCTGAACGAGATTCCATCATTGTTTTTACCCTCATCGTCTTCCAGAGCTATTTTCAAAATACACAGGATATGGGGTTATACGTCCATTATTTCCAAATCGGTGGATCAACATCATCAGGTGTGTTGTGGAATTTTTGGAATATCAGGTGTGAAAAATAAACAAATACTTTCAGTAATCAGAGGTGTGCTGTAAAAAAAAAGGTTTATGCAAGTGTGCCATGGATTGGAAAAGGTTGTAAAACACTACATCATGGCATAATTCATGATGATCATTTAAGGCAGATTAGTGGGTTGAAAAAACATTTCATTGGGAGTTTTCAAGCCGGAAAATCCCCTTTCAAATGTGTTATGGACTCAAATTTAACGACACATCTAAAAGTCATAACAGTGCGCAATGACGTCTCAGAGTAACTTCCCTCCTTCTGCTCTAGGCATGGCCAGACTATCCAAATAAAAAATTATTACTTATAAGGTTGTGAGATATCCCTACTATTTCCTGCACGCTCTTTTTGCCTGCTCAGCACCAGGTATATCTTCGTTGAGAAAGGCCAGTCTAGCACCTCAGACATTATGGCCTGGTTTCCCATACAGCAATTAAGCCAAGTTTAGGCCTAGGTGTTTAAGATTAGCTGTCCCCCCATTTTGACCATCTTTGATAACTGTATCCTTCCTGCCCTTGTTGTATTCATTCCGTGTGTTTAAGGGCTGCATTTTAATGCAGCACCATCTATTTTGGCATGTTGCTAATGTGGATGCTAGATTTCATCCAACGCTATATTCGGATAATGTCACTTATAAAAGTCAATTGTAACAGTTATTTGACATCAGCATCTCATTTAGACACTGCTTCCTGGAATAGCTATGTTATGTTTATTAATTTTCGCCATCTGCGTTAGTTTTTAATGACTTTAGTTCCATGTAAAAAGTAAAAAAAAAGGTAGTTATTCACATTATATTTGCCTAAAATCTATGCACATATTCTATGTGAGGGAAATAGAAAAACAATCTTACCAACTAGTACCTTTATTCTACTTTCAATATACACATGATATGATAATATAATATCCATTGCGCCATACTCCATGATCATTAAAAAGTAATTCAGCATTTTTTAACAAAATGGCTGTCTTTGCTTATTAGTTTGCCAAATGTACTTTTGTTTCAGTGTGACAGACACAATTCATTGACTGAATAACCAGCTACCCCATTCATACCTTCATCCTTCTCTGGTATCTCTCCTTCTTCAAAGTCAACCTTCTTGGACTTCTTCTTCCTTGCAGGAAGCATCAGATCCAGATCATCTTCCTCAATCATCTCTGCCTGCTCACATTCAATCTTTAGCTCCTGACAAAACACAACATAAGTTAGAACGATAGTCAAATAACTACTAATTAACAATAACATACTGATTAAGAAACATAATTAAGCATAGTGAAGACCAGATATTAATAATTTGGATACGCAAAGGCAAATGCCACATTCATGCATGTAAAACTTAACTAACTGGCTAACCTTTATCCCCTCCTCTATTTCATTATCAAACACTTTCTTTGGCTTTTTTTTCTTTTTCTTCTGGTTGAAGAAATTCAGGTCATCCAGGTCGTCAGATTGCTCTGATAAAAAGGAAAAGGGAATTTTTTATCAACTTGCCTTATATCAAAAAACCACAATGAAAAAACACCAAAATACAGTGAAAAAACATTGAAACAACCAACCACCACTTGCAGTCAGACCTCTCTCCCCCTACTAAAGATGGAGCTTTTTACCTTTTTTCCTCCCTTCATCCTCATCCAAGTCCATCTCCCTGTCATCACCTCCTTCTGGCTCCATATCCTTTGTCTCTACTTGATGAGATTCCTCTCCTCCTGTTCCATCGCCTCCATCCTCCTCCAACATGAAGGGCTTCTTCTTCTTCTTTTTCTTCTTAGACATATTTGGGTCGAATATCATCTGAGGATGAAGTTTTTTATTAATTGGGACATCTGCTTGCTATGGAAATTTAACAGAACTTTAAGATAGCCTGGATTTGAGTTTTAATGTGGAAAATTAATACACCAATGATGAGGAAAATATGTTGTTATTGTAGGCATGTCCAAAAGACTACTGGGCAACTAGGAACCATTTATGC
>JAVQJS010017043.1:0-10311 GCA_036024795.1 Galaxias rostratus | reverse complement strand
GTGTGTGTGTGTGTTGGGGGTGGGGGGGTGGGGGGGGGTGGGGGTGGGGGTTTGGTGTGGACGATTCAAAGGGTCTGTGACATACTGGGGCCCTGAAAAATTATTTGATAATTTGAATTAATTGCATTGTATTGAATTGTGTAGTAATTTATTTTGTTTACAGAGAACCAATAAAATCAAAGGCCAAAAGTGAACAAGGCCAGGCAAACGGTACGCTTCAAGGCAGTGCATGGCGACGATAAGGGCGGACTGCCGCGCAACACATCTTAGTTTAAAGAAAAGTCTGGCAACCGAAGAAAAGTCTGGCAACCGAAAATGAAAGAATTGAATGACAGGAGAGACAAAAATAGGGTGACCAGTGACGTGGACGTTGTCCGTAGGTGGTGTTGGCACCACTAACAAAGCTACCTAATCTTCACAGACAATTGTGAATGTTTACAGTTTACTTCCTTTTTAGACGGCGTGCCATATCCAATGCGGGTACATTTTTAGCAATTCTTCGTACTAAATCAGTTTCCCCAGCGCCTGCCTGGTACCAGGCCCAACAGATGCAGCTTCAGGCTCAGCAGCCCTGTCTCTCCATCCCCATACCTATAAAACCATCACTAGGTCCCACAGGAGAACGAGGTAAGCAGCTTTGTGTTGAATGTCTGTTGGCATACTTGTTGGACGCTTCATTTTTTATTTTTTTTAAGGTTTTAAAAGGTTTTCATAACTGGAAACCTAAACAGCCTATGGTCTATATTGGATTCTGGACGGTTTGAGGCATCGAGTGATTCAGTTTGTATAAGTAAAAGCCAATGTATGTCTTTATGGCTTTGATGCAGACAGAGAAATGGTTATTCTATTGGTGGTTAAGTAGTAGTGATTGCACACGTAATCATTATTGGGTAAATATGTTTTGTAAATATACATTTATGTTATACTTATTTTGGGTTATTCGTTAAAGTTAAGAGAATTGTCAATACGAGAATGATGAAATTTGGATTGTAGAAGATAATGTCTTCTAGAAAGTCTGTCTGGCATCGATAGTGAATTCCACTGTATGCAAAATGGTGCATGCACATCTACACTGTGTTTTATTTTCACAGCACACAGTCAGAAAACATAGGTAGTGCAGTAAGTACAGGACAACCAAAGAGTTGCAAACCCGCAAAGAAAGTTATTTAAAGCTTTGAATGCCGTGGTCTGGGGTTTGGGGGGTTTGGTGAGATCTTTTCATGAGGCCCCATAATGCCTGGCGTGCCCTTGCTAAAAGACTATGTATTTCCCTTATATTATGTTATATCCTGCTCATGTAGAAAAGATTTTCATAAATACTGAAGTGCTAGTGGTAGCCTCTAGGCCACACAAGCACTTCATCTAACTTGCAAGTCATCATAGCAATGGTGGACAGGAGGCTAGTGTCATGAACATCGTCACTATCACATAAATGGTGGGGGAGGTGACATCCTGCCTTCCTGTTTCTCACTCAGCTAAGAACCATGAACTGCTTATCAAAGTAGTGCAACTTCTTGTGCAACACAGCAGCTTCAAAGCAATGGACAGAAATCAGCCAGAGCACACCAATGACGTAACATTTTGATATTTGCTTGATTTAAAAAATACTTTTATCGACGGGAAATGATCCAATTAAAACTGCAAAGGCCATCACACACAGGAGAGCTGGCAAGTCAATCAGACTCATATGTAATCATGCAAGTGATTACCCTGAAGGACCTTAAAGTAAGATTCATTTTAGATCGGCTGCTCTCGCCTTGGCAATCTGTGTTCAACACTTAGTACACAAAGTACATTTCCAAAATATTAGAAATGGGAACCAAATAGTCTGCAGTGGACCGGCGACCTGTCCAGGGTGCACCCCGCCTCTCGCCCAATGTCCACTGAGATAGGCTCCAACCCCCACCCCCCCTCTGCCCGCGACCCTGCGTAGGATAAGCAGTATTGCTAATGGATGTATAGATAGAACCAAATAGCATGACATGTTTTCTCAAGTCTAAATTGGCTTTGCAATGCATATGACTATAGGCTGATATGAACTAGACTACTGTTGCATAGAATAAGAAGCATGCAAAAACAGTCACAATAGAATAAACATATTTGAGGCAATGTTTCTACAGGGACATAAAGCGAGTATGTGAGAAAGATAGGGCCCTATGAAATCCATTAATATCCCTTTTTTGTGTAGCAGCAAAAATACTATTCATATATATAAAGCTTGTCAAATTGATTATTTAATGAAATGCATTAAATGCACTCCTTTGACATTAACTTGTCACTGATCTACAATGATATTGTATGCGTTTGTTTTTCTGGGATGCAGTGCTAAGGCTGCCGTGGCAACGCATGTGTCTCATCAGCCAGTCAGCCTGACGATAGAAATTATAATCATGCACTGGCAAAAACACTATTAGCAAGACTATTAGGATTACCCCATGGATAATTTATTTAGAAACATATTTAGAAAATATTATATTACGATCAATAAAAACATATTTCCCTCAAACTGTCTTAAAATAAAAAACATATACTAAATTAAGGGACTATTTGTATATATTTGTGAATTTAAAGTTTTGCCTAGGATACTGTTACTGTTTTCTGCAACGCTGGAATCATAAGGCCCTAGACAAAAAGAGAGGGAAAGAAAATAGGAGCTGGAGAGAGAGCAGGCAGCACAGACTTCTACGTCATTAAAACGTTGGCTATGAGCCACCCAAGCAGGCAGGCAGGCAGTCAGGCTGGACAGTGAGTCAGAGAAGCTGATAGGGCTGCTTACCTTTTCTTAGGTAAACATTATCTGAGAAACAAACAAAAAAGAAATGAAGGTAACTGTAACATGGAAAGATTACACACACACACACACACAAGACAAACACTAAGTTTTTCTTTTTTAGACACACAAAGACGCAATATTTGCCAAAGTGCAAAAGTCTTGGAAAAGTGACAAACACAAGACAAACCAACAAATTCTGGAAATTACGTTAGGCTGCCTGAATCTGTACACCTCACCACCAAGTACAAAAATGATAAGCTAAATTACCCTTGTTAATTGAAGTATACGAATAAGCAAAGTCGTAATTAATTAAAGCATTAACAATAACAAGTTAAATGCTAGACTACACTACACAATAGTTTATGTGGCCTTACTAGACACACACAAAAACAGTATGGCGTACTCTGAACCAGGTGTGAAGGGGACAAATGGAGCTTGTCTGCGGGTGAGGACACTTATGGCACGTAGAAACAGATCCAGGTCGTCTCCATAACAACGGAAGCCCCACTATCCATCAGGCAGGAAATAAATGGTTGGAGCAAGGCTACTGAACGTGAGCCATCTACAGTATAAGTTGGGTTGGTTGAAATATATTTGAACCGACGGCTATGTCATATAGCTGAATGATGATGAGATGACGTTATGATGGAGGCAAAGAGACACTAGAAGCGGTTGAATGTAAACTGGGGGAGTACAGAGAGATCTTGTGCTCCTGCATAATTAAATGTTGTAGGGAAAGGCTCACTGAGGGATTGCACTAATATACTGTATATACAGCGGCATAGCGTGAGACCATGACAGAGAAATCTCAGCGAGAACACAGCAAAGCCGTGGAGAACAAAGTGTCCTTCGCAGTGGTGTGCCTAAAAACAAAAACGTGGGTACATCGGCGGCGCAATCCCGGGTTTGTTCAATGACTTTTTAGTTGTGCACACATTGCGTAACGTTGACCTTTGCCTAGCCCCCTGTGTGAGTAACTTGTGCCGTGCACCCTACCTTCAGGAGGCTCCAGGGTCTTGTTGTTCTGGACACACCAGCCGATGGGGTGGAGCTCGGCGGACATGATGTCGCACCAGAAGTCGGCCTTACGGTCGTCTCCGTAGCCGCTAAAGCGGAGCAGCAACAGCTGGCCACAGGTGGTGATGATGGTGGCCACCCAGTAGGTGTCCCGGCTGCCCTTATTGGCCACCTCAAGCTTCATGCCTGGCTGGAAGCTGCTCTGGAGGCTTATCTCCACCTGGCAGGGCCAATTCAAAAACAGAGTTAGAATCATCCCCTTTTTTCTGTGAAGGACAATTAGAGAGATAAGTGTGCACGACAGAGGATGGTCCTCAACACGTTCAGTAGTGGAACATTAAGCTCATTTTCTTCTTGTATTGTCCCCTATTGTTCATATTCAATGTGTAATGATGATATTATATAATCATCTATAATATTATTATAATATTATTATGCCCCAGCCATCTATGTACATAAACATATATCTGATTAATTATAGACAATACAAGTTTAAAAGGTTTCACCAGGGGAATTCACATCAATATGAAAAAAAAAATATTAAGGGAGACCTAGGCATGAGGCAGTAAGCAACACAATCAACATAAAATAAAACAATCAAATATTTTAATAAACAAAATACATTAATATTAAAAACATGATTTTCAAACAGACACACAGACAAGAATACTACACACAACAGTAAGGCACATTAGATGATATTAGAGATATGAGTTTTATTAACTTAAAAAAGTATCTTTGTGCACAAGTTCACCATTAAGGCAGAATCAAAGAGCAAACTCAAATTTTCAGTATAGGCTTGGAGAGCAAAAGCCACACTTAATAAAGTAAGCCTCTAGATCATTAATAAAAGCCTTCAATTCACATACAGTACATACAGTACTCATAAACGCGCAATAAAACACACTCACGATTTACGCCGAATAAATGATAATAAAACGTGTAATAAAAGTGTAAGAATCTCTACAGCATACAAGGTGAACGGGGCTCGCTGAGACCAATTTGGCTGAGGAAACTTGACACCACAGGAGTCATGATAGTGGAAACATAATGAACAGGTGTACCATTACACACATTCACAACAGGTTCTTTCGGAAATCCTCTCTCAGCCCACGCCTAATGTTTGGTTTTGGGAATGAGAAATATGTATTGAGCTGCTGAAATAATAATGTTTCAGACAACTACTGTTAGACCCTGGAGGCAGCGTAAAAAAGAGAAAGCGCTCGACATAGGCTCATGTCTCTCGATGCAAGCAGGAAGCAGAGAATGTACCCCAGTGTTTCAACTCTAGCCACAGGCAGTCTCACAAATCCCAAGCCCATTACATAAAAAACAGCAGGATGCTTAGACTCTCAAACGCAGACACATACACAAGCAAACTCACGCACACAATTTGTGTCAATGGAAAAAGCCAACATCTTAGAATTAAACACAATAGCAATGGCCTCATGACTTCCTGCTATAACAATGCAAATGTGCTGCATCACTTTGGTTGGCTTATATAAGAGAGCTACAGGCCGCCTCAGCAGCACAGACTGACTGCCAATGTGGCTGTGTGTGAGCCTGTGTACGTCTATGTGTGTATGTGAGTTTAGCAGCATGTGTGCCTACATAAACGAGTATGTGATTGTGGCTGTGTGCGTGTGTGTGTGTGTGTGTGCCGGTGTACCTATGTGTGTATGCGATTGTGGCAGTGTGTGCTTGTGGCCCAAGAGGAATCACTGTTACAATTTGTCCCGGCTATACTGGGAAACACACAAAAAAAACGGAAAGCACTATTGCACTTTGCCGAATCCCATTTTCTATGGAATTCACAGTCGGCATCCCAGCGACTCAATCCACTTACAAACACAGCAATTTAGCTCCCCTAGAGAATGGCCATTCAAATCACGGCAAATTCTGTTTGTCCTATAGACTATCACACAGCGTTCCCTCTCACTCCCTATTATTCAAATTTCATTTGTGGATGACATGGAACTTCAGGTGTCCTTCTAACTCATTTCCTCTTAACTAGAAATGGACGTGTTTACTTTCAGCTTCACCAGGACAGACAGATTCTCCCACACAGATGCCCGCAGGACAGACAGATAGACAGACAGACTGAGAGGTCTGTCAAACACAGGATCCCATCAAATCAGCCATCTGGCTTCATCCCATCATTGTATGTAACAATCTCCTAAAATAAATACATTTGGATCGTAAAACATCCATATGTTTCACTACTAGCGGATGTGCTATAAAACATTAGTGCAATGGAATTGTTATGAACATAACATAACATAATGTAACATGTTAACTCTATATAAGCAAGACTTTCCATCAAACATGTTCAAGCATTTGTAGACACACTCCTAAAAAGCCATATAAAATCTGTGGAATGCGAGTTTGTACAAGTATTAGTATTATAGAGGTAGTAGCTAAGAAAATACTGGAGGTATTTTATACGACCATGGGCAAATACGCTTTTTACTGAAATTCACACCAAACGCAACACTATTTATTACAGATAGCTTGGGTAACACCCTTTGTCAAGGCATTTGGAGTAAGCAATGTCGTGAAATTATCTGCTGTCTAATTGTCACGTAACAGGAATCCATCTCCTCTGTAGCACCTGTCTGACAACAAGTGAGTCACAGCTGTAAGGTAAGCCATTAAGCTCCAGCCCTGTGTTAGCATTGGAAAGGGCAGAGTGGAGCCCTGGCTCATTCAAACACATCGTTAAAGGGATTTGTATAACTGCTACTTATACAATGACATTATTTGTGGCTCGTATTACTCACATGCTTGAAATCGGTGTGATGGGCGGCAAGAGCACCGGTCTCCTCCATATATTCCTCCCAGTTGAACTCTGAGTCGCCTTCCATGGAATCATCTTCTGAATGGACAAAAATTAAGACCGTTTTGACAACAGCCAATCGTATTACTTCACATGCCAACCCCATTACAGTACATTGATGCAGCACAGTAATAGAACACCCTTAAATCTTAGGTTAGAATTACATAAAGATAATATATTTTGTGATTACAGTGATTTATATATATATATATATATATATAATATGTATAAATGTTTTGATTATCAAACACAAACTGCCAGAAAAACCTTAATTACAATAATTCAATAACACAGTCATGCTTCCCTAAAACTAAGTATTTTGAAATTCCAGTACCCCAAATATTCTTAACAAATTTAGTTTGCTCTTCTGAAGGATGATCTGTGAATCACTGGCCACCTTCATCTGTCAGCACATCTATTCTTTCCACAGAGAATGAGCAGAGGCACTGGTAGTAAACCAGTTCAAAATTACCCACCCTCGCTTTAAAGAACATTGAAAAGGTCAAGCCTCTGACATCAACGTGATGCAAGCGGGGAAAACAAAAGCGCGATTCCTAACAAAATGTAAAGGTGTTCAGTGTGCCATCAGACCTACAAGTCTGACCACTCCAGATCTCCTTTTATGTCATGACACAAATGTCTGCCCTCAGGGTTAGAATAGTTCCCTGTGGCGGTGGGAGAAGTATGCTTCGTAGGTCAAAATGTGAGTGGGTGAGATATGCGCTTGTCATTACTGCAGATTGGTGACCCACCAAGTCCCTTGTCTCAGGCAATGGTGCGACTCTTCAATGAATGGTGAGGGATTCACCCTGTTATTATTAATAGAGCGGGGTGGCGGGGTCTCAATGAGAAGAGATCTCACTTATGCCTGGCTTTAAAGACAGTCTTTCACCTCATACATGCAGGTGTAAGATCAATCATTAACACTGTTAGAATTCAGTGGACCATATACACATTTATTTTTACTTGTATTCTACAAACATGGTATTGAAGGAAAATAAACAACATCTGTAGAACAGACATCATTAAAGTAATGTTAAGTTAATTAAACAAATTAAGCAATGGCAATTCAATTAACACATGTAACATAACAAATCATAAGTGTTTCCCCATAACTTAGTAGTTTAGTAGGCTTTTTTCCTAGTCCTTCGTTCTTCTTGAACATCAGATCTCATTCCAGCAATGCATTGACTATGCTATGCAACTGTTGCTTTACCAGTCAGTTTATCTGATAAGGAAGTATGTAGTAAAGGGTAAACAAGGAAGTAAATACAGAATAGAAATACATTATGGGTTCTTACCGGAAAACACCTCTTCCTCTTTCCCATTCGTTGGAGTGTGGGTCTTCCCTGAGGTGAAGGCCAATGGCTTGTCTTGGCTGCAAGACTGCATTGTCTCTGTCTTGTGACCTTTACCCTTTGAACTGTCCTGTATCAATCATCCACCTTCACTGCATCTCCCACCGTTCTTCAATATAGAGAAAGGGTACAATAAATCAATCAAGACCCATGAAGTTTCTGTGAAACAAGTCATCCTGGTAACATAGAAACAGTCAGTAGACCATAACAGTGCATGTATATATATATATACAACAGAGGGGAGATCTTCAAATGCAAAAGTCTGTTATCTGAATGTTTGTTTGTTGACAGGAGCAGTGTCTTCATGTTGAAATGGTCTGAAGCTGAACTGGTGATTGATCTATACTACACCAGAGTGAACACTGGATCGACATAGAGTCCACTATGTAGAAACCAACTACGACATGCATTGGTTATACAACAATGGTGATAATAATATGAATTCAATACTTTTAAGCAGTGCTTGTTCTTCAAACACTCGATTATTCTTAACTTATTTAGGTTTTCATTCATATTGGGTCATAATGGCCTAGCACTTCAGGGAATTTCTTTCTCTGCCTTTAAAATAAATCCACCTACTGGAAAAGGTTTTCAACAAGGATAAACATGTTGTTTAATACAATCATAAGTACACAGACTAATTTACTGAAAATAAATATTTGTTCCAGTAAACATTTGTCAACAACTTCTGCTCAAAAAAATCCAGTGCACTTGTTGTTCAACCAACCCTGTCACTGTTCTTGCTTTCATGTCTGCAATCATCTGGGACCAGTGCCAGTTATCTCATCCTCCACACCAACTCACCAACTTTCTGACTTACTCCTACTCATCAACTGGGCAACTACCACTGACTCAACCCATAGATATACAGAGCTCCTCAATAAAGGCACATCATAACAACATCTAGAGCCACTTCAGATGAGATTTTCTCAATCAGATTTGATCAACAGTGAGGCTGTGACACACGTTGTAATCTGTACTTCCAAAAAGCCCTTTCCTTGTTTTCCAGTTTATCCTTGCTTCAGTCCCCAGAGCCTTATCCTCTCCATCACATTGTGATCCTAGCACATATCTAAACAACAAGCCGAGCTAATTTAGCTCACATGACGCTGTCCCCTGCCCCACTCTACTCCACTCACTGCCTCCAGACTACAGTATGTGCCCAACAAGGTCCTGGGACCCGAACAACAACAACAGTCTCTGCCAAGCAAAACAACTCATAAAGAACGCAAAAAGATCAATCAAAACAACAGTTAGATTAACAAAGCTAAACAAACAGAAGTCAAATCTCTGACAAAATGCAAGTATCAAAAATTGCAGGGAGAAAAACATGGAAACTAAATATGAGTGGACAACATGGACAGTTCCTCAATCCAGAGGGATAACCACCAACCCAACCTCCAAGGTCACTCAATTCCATTAAGCAACTGTCCAAGCACTAGCAAATCTTTATCATTATACGAGGTGGGGCTGTTGGAGACAAAGAAACCTTGTTCACATACAAAATCTAAGAGAGTGGAAGTTCCAGATTGAGTTTTAGGGATTACGTTGATATGGGAGGTAATCTCAGACACAGGCCATTTGTGTCCTTAGTCTGAGATTGAGCAGAGCTACAATTATTGATTAGCCATGATGGGGTGGTTGGCATCCACGTGCCAGCCCCCATCCTGCCTTTCCCCAAAGCTCAACATGCTAAAGATTTAGAGGGGAATTAAGGGATTAAATAATACTACATGGCCTGAGCTTTTTCTCCCTCATCTCCTATTATGGTCTCATCTTCTTTACCCAGCCTCAGATTAGACATTACAATTTCACAAAAGACAAAGACTTGCTGATTTCAGATAACTATGGCCTGGTTTCCCATACAGGGATTAAGACTAGTTCTAGACTAAATCTCACTGTCAAAAAAGATTCTCCATTGAAAATGGAATGTCTATATGTCTTACTTAATAATAAACACTTATTTTCTTTCTTGCATATTATTGTCAAATGTTTTCTACTACCACTAAATGTAGTGCTACTAAAATGCTTTCTTAGATTAAATGACTATATGATATAAAAACTGATAAGGACTTGCTGTCAATAGGCCCTAATTCACTCAATCCAACAAAACAAACTATAGGGATATACAAGCAGTTTACGGTTAGTCTGTTTGCCCAGGATATATATATATCTTATAGGGCATATTTTATGATTTTTTTACAACTTTCTGTCCATTCCCAAATGGCACAGAAAAAAATAGGAAAATCTGCATATATAACATGGTAAATAAGGTCATTGGAAATGTCTTGTTTACTTAAATGTATTGTTGTCCTTTAAGTGGCATG